>JALDQB020000042.1:152500-320000 GCA_024416835.2 Perccottus glenii | reverse complement strand
TTTATTTCCCAAAGGTTGCCTCTTCACAGACTCATTACGACCACAGCCACAAATGTATCAAAAAACAAATTGATAACCTTTAACTCTAAATTACAAGGTGGTGTAGCAGGCCCCAGCAGTAGCACAGGCCCGGTTATTTGACATTACCGTGAAGTTTACGCTTTAAAGCACGAAATGCAATCCTCCGAGTGCATGTGTCCCCGCGGTCTCAAGGGAGGCGAGGGCCTTTATCGCCGCTTGCGGCTTTAATTCTTTTTCTATTTTTTTCCTCGACAGTTTTTTTGCTTTATCCATCTTTCAAACTGTGTGCTACAGTGACAACTGTACGTAACGTTACCTGCTCGCTCAGCGCGCTCACACCCCCGCAGGCCACGCCCACTCGAGATATTCCATTAATTCTATTTATGGAATCTAATGAGGCGCCTACTGTCGCCTGTTAGTCCTCTAAAATGTTATATAGTATTTAGGAAGTACTGAAATGATTTGGAAACGCACAACAGCAGCTAAGCTACATTTAGGAAGTGCCACAAAAAAAAAAAAAAAAAAGTATTTCTTTTTTTTTTTTATACCATCGCTTTGGCGCCATCTTTTTTGGAAATTTCAATCAAAGACGGCAAACTTCCTGTTTTTTGTGAGTGAAGCCATATAAATATTTTGTGTCAGTAAGGATGTGGAGAATACCTGCTGCAGTTTGTTCAATTCCACCTGGTGAAGGTGCCTAAAAAAAATGCTCCTTTGGGGGGCGCTGTTTTGACACTTTTCATTTGAGTATTGTTAAATGTCTGTAAAGGTTCTCAGTCAACCAGAACTGATGTCTGTGCTAAATTTCAGGCTCTTAATTAAGCATGGGCATAAAAAATAATAATAAGAATTCCAACAATTACAATAATGCATTTTCCTACCAACTACAAAAATACACAGGAAACTCACGAGTGTCAATGGTGAAGGCAATAACCTATTCAATAGCCCCTGGCTCAGGTCTAATTAACAACACTCTGTTTAATACATCTGAATATTTATAGTACTATAGTATCGCCTAATCTTACTCAGAGACACTACCATCAAACAAATATGTCTCCAAGATTACGATCAACAAATTAAACCTTTCATATGTTTCCTGGACCTGTCTGTCCCCTCTGCTGCCCCTCCCTGACACGACTACTATATAAACTGCAATAAAAATAAAATTAAATAAGAAAATAAAAATAAGAAATAACACCGAGGCACATTCATATTTAAAACACACCTCCACCTGCTGCTCCTTCTTTATTACAGTTCAACACTTTCCTCTCTTTCCTCAAAGCTTCCAGGACCAGACCAGGACCAGACCAAGACCAGACATGGACCAGGTCGGGTCCTGGTCCTGGTCCTGGTCTGGTCCTGGTCTGGTCCAGGTCTGGTCCTGGTCCTGGTCCTGGTCTGGTCCTGGTCTGGTTCTGGTCCTGGTCTGGTCCTGGTCTGGTCCTGGTCTGGTTCTGGTCCTGGTCTGGTCCTGGTCCAGGTCTTACACATGATATTTTGTTTTTCTGTTTGAACATCAGTCTCCAACAATAATAATGTTGACACTGATCCAGTGTCAAAGTAAGTGTCCATCTCAAACTTAACACTAATCTGCTTTAGTGCTTGGTTCAGAGGAAGTTAGTCTTATGTTTTAAATTTAAATCTAGGTGTTTATCCCAATATTCCACATAAATATCACAGACGTGCCTCGGTTCAGATGGATTTGTCGCAGCTCTGTCACTGACCCTTTGTTGGAACATTCCTGACGACAGTTTCTGCCAAGTCCAGGATTAATGATCCAGTCCAGACCCGGATTAGTCCTCATTAAACCGAACAAGGACAGAGACCGCTTCACGCTCCACTGACGCTCCATTCACAAAGAACTCAACGCGCTTTTGTTTTTCAGTGAAAGAAACGTCCAGACTGGGGAAAACCTGTCCCAGTCCACCTGAAACCAACTCAGACCAGATCTATCCATTATTTTACCAAAAACTCATCCAGCCTTTTCTTTTCTATATTTGTGTTATTGTAACTGTGCTGCTGCACTTTGGGCCAGGTCTCTCTCCCTGTGTTCAATATGGTAACAGTCAGGGTCAAATAAAATAACCCCTGACCCCTGACCTGACACACATCAGTGGTCGGGAAGACACAGCTTTATAAATTAACTCATCTCTTCATCAGATATATTTAATGAGTCTTTTTAACTCGTGTTATCCATCCTACTCTGAGTGTTCCTCTGGACTGGGAGGATTTGAGAAGGTTTTATTCAGACGAACAGTGAAAGTCTGAAGAATCTGTTTCTGTTGTTTCATTGTTTGAACCTCAGCAGAAATGCTTCATGAAAAAAAACAGCCTGTGTCTGGACTCAGACTGTGGACTCACAAGGTCCACAGTCTGAGTCCTGGTTCTGTCCCAGTCTGAACCAGATTCTTGTCTTTTACTGCATCAAAAGAGGAAGGAAGACAGAGTTAGTCCAGTCTTAGACCAGGTCCAGTCTTAGACCTGGTCCAGAATTAGACCAGGTCCAGACTCACGGAGGTCAGTGTTTGAAGGAGACAGAGTTAGTCCAGACTTAGACCAGGTCCAGACTTAGACCTCTTCAGAGTTTTAGATCTGTCCTAATGGATCATGAACTGATTGGACTCGGTCTCAGTCTGGTGCAGAAAGTTCACAGAGGATATATCTGACTTCAGAGTCACAGAAGGTGAGGTAAATATAAACCAGAGCTGCACAGAATCATAAAAACAGGATTATATTAATATTATTTGGACAGAGCAGGCCCAGAGAAACCCAACTCTCAGACACAAGTGTGTTCTCACTGTGTGCACATCTGTCCTGGACATTCTACCGCTGAACCTGATCACGTAAAAACCTCCTAGAACCACTTTGACAAAACTCCTCCTGTTACTGTCTCCAATGCAAAATAAACTTGTATTAAACATCTCATTTCTTTGTTTCAGATTTGACCAAACGCCTCATTTACCTGTATGTATTATAATTAATTATATGAAGTATATAGTGTCTATTTTTCTACATTACATTTGGTCATTTAGCAGACGCTTTTGTCCAAAGAGACTTACAAATGAGGAAAACAATGGAAGCAATTTTAACAACACAAGGTACAAAAAGCATAAGTGCACAAAAAACTAGTTTAGTTTTTAGTAGTCAGTTTAAACCAAGCACAGTTTACAAAGCTAAGGATAGGAGAATTTTTCTTTTTTCTTCCATCCATCCATCCATATTCTACCGCTTATCCGGGGCCGGGTCGGGGGGGCAGCAGTCTAAGCAGAGACGCCCAGACTTCCCTCTCCCCAGACACTTCCTCCAGCTCTTCCGGGGGGATACCGAGGCGTTCCCAGGCCAGCCGAGAGACATAGTCCCTCCAGCGTGTCCTATTGGGGGATCTTGTTCGGGATCTTGTTCTTTTGGTCATGACCCAAAGCTCATGACCGTAGGTGAGAGTAGGAACGTAGATTGACCGGTAAATCGAGAGCTTTGCCTTACAGCTCAGCTCCTTCTTCACCACGACAGACCGGTACATTGACCGCATCACTGCAGAAGCTGCACCGATCCGTCTGTCACTCTCACGTTCCCTCCTTCCCTCACTCGTGAACAAGACCCCAAGATACTTGAACTCCTCCACTTGAGGCAGGATCTCTCCACCAACCTGAAGGGGACAAGCCACCCTTTTCCGACTGAGAACCATGGTCTCAGACTTGGAGGTGCTGATCCTCATCCCAGCCGCTTCACACTCGGCTGCAAACCGTCCCAGTGCACACTGAAGGTCCTGGCCTGATGGAGCCAACAGAACAACATCATCTGCAAAAAGCAGAGACGAGATCCTGTGGTCCCCAAACCAGACTCCCTCCGGCCCCTGGCTGTGCCTAGAAATCCTGTCCATAAAGATAATGAACATGACCGGTGACAAAGGGCAGCCCTGCCGGAGTCCAACATGCACTGGGAACAGGTCTGACTTACTGCCGGCAATGCGAACCAAGCTCCTGCTCCGGTCGTACAGGGACCGAACAGCCCTTAGCAAAGGGCCCCGGACCCCATACTCCCAGAGCACCCCCCACAGGGCACCACGAGGGACACAGTTGAATGCTTTCTCCAGATCCACAAAACACATGTGGACTGGTTGGGCAAACTCCCATAAACCCTCCAGTCCCTGGAGAGGGTATAGAGCTGGTCCAGTGTTCCACGACCGGGACGAAAACCGCATTGTTCCTCCTGAATCCGAGGTTCAACTATCGGCCGCATTCTCCTCTCCAGTACCCTGGCATAGACTTTCCTGGGGAGGCTGAGGAGTGTGATCCCTCTGTAGTTGGAACACACCCTCCGGTCCCCCTTCTTGAAAAGAGGGACCACCACCCCGGTCTGCCAGTCCAGAGGTACTGTCCCCGACCGCCACGCGATGTTGCAGAGGCGTGTCAACCAAGACAGCCCTACAACATCCAGAGACTTGAGGTACTCAGGGCGTATCTCATCCACCCCCGGTGCCTTGCCACCGAGGAGCTTCCCAACTACCTCAGTGACTTCGGCCTGGGTGATGGACGAGTCCACCTCCGAGCCCTCGGCCCCTGCTTCCTCAGCGGAAGACGTGTCGGTGGGGTTGAGGAGATCCTCGAAGTATTCCTTCCACCGTCCAACAATATCCCCAGTTGAGGTCAGCAGGTTCCAACCTCCACTGTAAACAGTGTTGGCAGGGCTCTGCTTCCCCCTCCTGAATTTCTTCGAGGCCGACCGATAGTCTTTCTCCATGGCCTCACCGAACTCTTCCCAGACCCGAGTTTTAGGCTCCACGACCACCCGGGCTGCAGTCCGCTTGGCCTGCCGGTACCTATCAGCTGCCTTAGGAGTCCCACGGGCCAACCAGGCTCGGTAGGTCTCCTTCTTCAGCTTGACGGCATCCCTTACTTCGGGGGTTGCCGCCACGACAGGCACCGGAGACTTTACGGCCACAGCTTCGAGTGGCCGCATCGACAATGGAGGTGGAGAACATGGTCCACTCGGACTTAATGTCTCCAACCTCCCTCGGGATCTGGTCGAAGCTCTGCCGGAGGTGGGAGTTGAAGATCTTTCTGACAGGGGGCTCTGCCAAACATTCCCAACAGACCCTCACAGTACGTTTGGGCCTGTCTGAGTCTGTCCAGCTTTCTCCCCCACCATCGGATCCAACTCACCACCATGTGGTGATCAGTTGACAGCTCCGCCCCTCTCTTCACCCGAGTGTCCAAGACATACAGCCGGAGGTCAGATGAAACAACTACAAAGTCGATCATCGATCTCCGACCTAGGGTGTCCTGGTGCCACGTGCACTGATGGACACCCTTATGCTTGAACATGGTGTTCGTTATGGACAAACTGTTGCTAGCACAGAAGTCCAATAACAGAACACCACTGGTTCAGATCCGGGGCCGTTCCTCCCAATCACGCCCCTCAGGTGTCACTGTCGCTGCCCACGTGAGCGTTGAAGTCCCCAGTAGAACGATGGAGTCCCCGGTCTGAACACTTTCCAGCACCCCTCCCAGAGACTCCAAGAAGGCCGGGTACTCTGCACTGCCATTTGGCCCGTAAACACAAACAACAGTGAGAGACCTATCCCTGACCCGGCGCAGGGAAGCGACCTCTCGTTCACCGGGAGAACTCCAACACATGGCGGCTAAGCTGGGGGCTATGAGCAAGCCCACACCAGCCCGCCGCCTCACCGCAGGCAACTCCAGAGTAGTGGAGAGTCCAGCCTCTCTCGAGGATTTGGGTTCCAGAGCCCAAGCTGTGCGTGGAGGTGAGCCCGACTATCTCTAGTCGGTATCTCTCAACCTTTCGCACAAGCTCAGGCTCCTTCCCCGCCAGCGAGGTGACATTCCATGTCTCTAGCGCCAGATTCCGTGTCCGGGGATTGGGTCGTCGAGGCCTCCGCCTTCGACTGCCACCCAATCCACTTTGCACCGGCCCCTTACGGTTCCTCCCGCAGGTGGTGGGCCCACGGGAGGTTGGCCCCACGTCGCTCCTTCGGGCTGCCCGGCCGGGCCCCGTGGAGAAAGACCCGGCCACCAGACGCTCGCATGCGAGCCCCAACCCCGGGCCTGGCTCCAGGGTGGAGCCCCGGTTGCGCCATACCGGGCGACGTCACGGTCCTTGATAGTTTCATCTCCATAAAGGGTTTCTGAACCGCTCTTTGTCTGGCCCGTCATCTAGGACCTGTTTGCCTTGGGAGACCCTACTAGGGGCATATAGCCCCTGACAACATAGCTCCTAGGATCATTCGGGCACTTCTTTTTTCTTTTTTTTTTTTTTAAAGAAAGGAATCGATAGAAAGGAAGTAGAACTCAGTGTTTGTCAGTCAGGGGTTGACGGAAGAGATGTGTTTTCAGGTGTTTTTTAAAGATGGCTACAGAATCTGCTGATCTTGTAGCAGCAGTAGATCATTTCACCAATGTGGAACAGATCCAGAGAAGGTACGTGAGAGTGATTTTTTACCTTTTTGGGACGGTACCACCAGACGTTGTTCATTTACAGAGCGCAAGGAAGTCTGTAAACATAGGTCTGTATTAGTGAGTGAAGATATGAGGGTGCAGAACCAGTGGTGGTCTTGTAGGCCAAGAGCATAGCTTTGAACTTGATGCAGGCGTCAACCGGGAGCCAGTGTAACCTAATGAATAGAGGAGATACGTGCGCTCTCTTCGGTTCATTAAAGACCACTCTTGCCGCTGCATTCTGGATCAGCTGCAGAGGTTTGGTTGTGCAGCAGGGAGTCCAGCCAGTAGAGCATTGCAATAATCCAGTTTGGACAAGACAAGAGCCTGGACTAGAATTAGCGTAGAGTGCTCTGATAGGAAAGGTCTAATTTTCCTAATGTTGTAGAGGATGAATCTACAGGACCGGGTGGTGCTGGCGACATGACTTGTGAAGTTTAGCTGATCATCAATTACCACTCCCAGATTTCTGGCAGTGCTGGACGGTGTAATGGTTGATGGGCCTAGTTGAATGGAGAGGTTGTGGTGGGTCTTTGGATTGGCCGGAATCACAAGCAGTTCTGTTTTTGCAAGGTTCAGCTGCAGGTGATGGTCCTTCATCCAAAGTGAGATGTCACTCAGACATGCCGAGACGCGAGCAGAGACCGTCGGATCGTCAGGTTGAAATGACAGGTGGAGTTGAGTGTCATCTGCAGCAGTGATAGGAAAAGCCATGCTTCTGGATGACAGAGCCAAGGGATGTCATGTATATGGAAAAGAGTAGTGGTCCAAGCACTGAGCCCTGTGGCACCCCTGTATTGAGATGTTGGGACTCAGAGACCTCGTTTCTCCAGGATACTCTGAATGACCTATCCGAGAAGTAAGAGTTGAACCATTGCAACGCCATTCCAGAGACACCCATCGCCCTGAGAGAAGACAGGAGGATGTGATGATTAACAGTGTCAAAAGCAGCAGACAGATCCAGTAAGATGAGTACAGATGACTTGGATGTTGCCTTTGCCAGTCTCAGAGCTTCGATGACTGAGAGCAGTGCAGTTTCGGTGGAATGTCCGCTCTTGAACCCAGATTGGTTCTGGTCCAGGAGGTTGTTCCGTGTGAGAAAGGATGAGAGCTGAGTAAACACAACTCGCTCCAGAGCTTTGGCAATGAAGGGAAGGAGGGAAACCGGTCTGTAGTTTTCTAGCAGTGTAGTGTAACACGGGTGTCAAAACCCTGTTGACTGCATCCTCTTGCTCGTTGTTACTCTTTGGTTACGGGCCTTAGGTCACGTGGTCAAGGCCGACTGGTACTGCTGGTAGGTTTTTACTTCGGTTCATGACAATTTTGTTATATCCAGCCATGAAAATAAATGTATTAATTGTTAACTCATAGGAGCCAACTGCCGTTGCCTAAACACCGCGAATAAGCCGAGCATTTAATACGGAAAACCAGAAATGGTGAGGGAGACTGTAGAGCTAGCATGTTGTATTGTGAATGGATCAGCATAGCAGCCGTTCCCATTGTTTTATATGGGTCCGGTTAGCATTTCTCATTTATGCCAAGTTTCTACACGTTTATCTTTACAATGTTGTTGTCAATTAAATTACTTTTAAAGTGTTGCTGCTATATTGAATGACTGTGTTCCAATACTATGCACTTTAGTCCAGGAAATTATTTATATTAATCATGTTGCTGATTAATATAAATAAATTATTGATTGAACATTTCAAGTATATTGTACAATATCTGAATTTACACATGTGAAAAGTATTTATAATACAAATTGTGTTGTATTTTGATGATTGTGTACACATAGATTATTAAAATGCATGGTCCTGTTCTTTGCACAGGCCAGGCTTTTGTGATGGCGAGCTAAGATAGGCTTTCTAGCCCAAAGAATGGAAAAGAGAACCTGAAGCAATGCATCTGAGGAGATTCCTACACGGAACCCCGACACCCTGCTCTGTCTGGGCTGGTAGGAGGCTCCAGTAGCCGACGTTTATTCCTTTTGTACACTTACGCATCTACTCCTCTACGACCCATTTGAAAGCTGTGGGGAAGGATCCAGTGGAAAGAGATGAGTTGATGATGTGGGTGAGAGCAGGCACGACAGATGGAGAGATGGCCTGAAGGAGATGTGTGGGGATGGGATCCAGCGGGCAGGTAGTAGGGTGGTTAGAACTAATGACCTTGGAAACATCTGCTTCAGTTAGAGGAGAGAAGGAAGTGAGCAAACACATATCAGGGGTCTGAATGAGCTCGACAGGTGGTGGCGCAGAGAACTGACTGCTGATGGCGGTCGTTTTCTTTACAAAGAAAGACGCAAAATCATCAGCTGTTAAATCCGATGAAGGTGGGGGAGCAGGCGGACAAAGGAGGGCAGAAAAGGTTTTAAAGAGAGTGCGCGAGTCAGGTGAGTTGATTAACCTAGAATGGTAGTAGACAGTTTTTGCAGAGGTGACATCAGCGGAGAAAGTAGAGAGGAGAGACTGGTAGATACAGAGATTAGTAGGATCTTTTGACTTGCGCCATTTTCTCTCAGCTGACCGGAGGCTGGCGCGGTGCTCGCCTAGAACATCGGATAACCAGGGGGCAGACGAGGATGTACGGGCTGGTCTAGATGTAAGAGGGCATAAGATGTCCAAGCAGGAGGAAAGCGTGGAGCACAGAGTGTCGGTGGCGTTGTTTGTGTTTAAAAGAGAGAGCTCCTCAGAAGAGGGGAGTGCAGAAGAGACAGCAGAGGAAAAACGGGAGGGACTGAGTGTACGCAGGTTGTGTCGGAAAGTGACCAGCGGTAAAACAATTGCAGTGTCTGGAGAAGTTAGGTCAAGGTCGAGAGTAATGAAGAAGTGATCGGAAGTGTGCAGTGGCGTGACCTGAGTGTGGCGAGTGGAGCAGTATCTTATGTAGATAAGATCTAGTTGGTTACCAGACTTGTGCGTTGCCGATGTGGAAACCTGCTTGAGGTCAAATGATGCAGTTAGGTTAATGAAGTTAGCAGCCTGTGGCTTTTCAAGGTGGATGTTGAAGTCTCCTAATACCACCAGAGGGGTACCATCCTCAGGGAAGGATGAAAGAAGCGCATCCAACTCCTCCAAGAAATGTCCAAGCGGACCTGGGGGCCGATAGATAACTACAAAATGACTTTTAACAGGGTGGGTGATGGTAACAGCATGGAACTCGAAGGAGCTGTTGTCACACAAGGGTGATAGCTGTTTGAACTTCCAGTCGGTAGGAATAAGTAGTCCGGTCCCTCCGCCCCTTCCAGTGAGGCGAGGACTGTGGGAGAAAGTGTGATTATGGGAGAGGGCGGCGGGAGTGGCAGAGTCCTCTGGTTTGATCCATGTTTCTGTAAGTGCTACAACTGAAAGACCAGAATGTTGAACAAAAGCTGTAATGAAATCAGCTTTGTTCACAGCAGACTGGCAGTTCCACAAGCCTATTGGGAAAGTAGAAGGGGCAGTTATTGACAGTGATACAACATGCAGATTATTATGGATGCGTCGCCTTTTGCGTGAAACAGATGATAATTTCCGTGTTGAAATGACAGTAGTAATTTGAAAACACATTGAAGAGCCGAAGAGGAAATATGCAAGAAGAAATTAAAAATAGAAATAATAAATTATAAGTGCAAACAATTAGTACAAAAAAAGTGCAATACTCAGGTGCTCTGTGGGTGTGTCCCTGCTCGGTGGAGTCGCGTGCAGGTAGAGTCGATGGTCTTTACTCTCTTCGGTCTTCACGCGATGAGAGCTGCCACGACCGCTGCCGCGGTGGTTACTCTCACTTAAATACCCGTCTATTCAAGTAATTTATTTCAGCAGGTCACCACTCTAGACGACCACAAACAACTCAAACGAAACCAGCCCGCTGCAGCTGAGACTAGACGACGGTGCAGCACGTGACAGGGTCGTAGTAAAAACACTGCGCGTTTTCTCAGCAATAACACGGCACTAAGCTCAAAGAGACAAGAATTACATACACTCACACAGTTCTGTAGGCTTCTGCTGCTAAGTTGCTTCTCTTTCTGTATTATTAACATATATATATATATATATACATATATATACATATATATATATATATATATATATATATATATATATATATATTAGGGCTGGTAAAGTTAACGCGTTTTTATCGCGTTAACGCATTAATGAATTAACGCCGACAATTATTTTATCACGCGTTAACGTCGGTCTCACCAAGAGACCCATACACCCTTGAGTTTGGAAAGTGAAAAGGGAGAGGGTGTGTGAAACGCGCGGGAACTGCATTCACATGCTCTGACTGTAATGAAAACACAAGAGAGACATTT
The DNA here is from genome assembly GCA_024416835.2 of Perccottus glenii. Classification (NCBI taxonomy): domain Eukaryota; kingdom Metazoa; phylum Chordata; class Actinopteri; order Gobiiformes; family Odontobutidae; genus Perccottus; species Perccottus glenii. The sequence continues at coordinate 309,227 of JALDQB020000042.1, read as the reverse complement.
ATATTGTTTATATTGTTATAATGTTATGATTGAAGCTCTGGACATAACTTGTTTTTCTATAACAAACTAAACAAAATATTAATGCCCTGTCAGTGGCAAATATTTTTGGTTTTAATATTTAATTTGATTACATTAATGTTTAAGTTCAGATTTACAAGAAATGTTTTAACTGTTGTAAAAAGCACATTATTTGTTTAAAGTGTTGTTTAAAGTCCAAACCAAATGTTATTGCACTTTTGTTCATATAGCAGTTCTTTTAAAATGTATGCAGTACACTAATTTTGAATTCATTATTAAATTTTGTGTATAATGCGATTAATCGCGATTAATCACAGAACATTGTGCGATTAATCGCGATTAAACATTTTAATTGATGCCCAGCCCTAATTTAAATATTGATGATAACAAGCTTGGGGGAAAACACAATTAATTGCAATTAATTACAGAAAATGTGCAATTAATTAGTTAATTTTTTTTAATCGATTCCCAGCCCTAATATATATATATATATATATATATTCAAGATTCAAGATTCAAGATTCAAGATTTTTATTCGTCACATACAAAATTATATACAGCATATATAACCAGCAGTGAAATGTGAGTCAGGTCCGCTCCATGGACAGTGCAATTATTAAGGAAAACAACACAGATGGAAATATACATAAGTATAGCTATGTAAGAATGAAATAAAAGTAAACAATAAAAAATATAAGAATAGAATATAAAAAATGTGTATTGTGGAATTAAATATAGAACGCAATATAATGTACATGAATGTAAACTGTAGACTTAAATATTAAAATGTACAGGGATGTACAGTGTGCATATATGCATTTAGCTGTGGTCTTAAATATTAAGATACACAGGAAGGTGCAAGAAGCAAATGTGCAAAACAGGGTGACACTGTCAGTGTGTCTGTGTGATATATATATAAATATATTTACCTGGTGTGAGAGGCTGTTGAGGAAGTGGCTGCAGACCTGGTTTTGAGTCGACATGATTTTAGTCTGAGTCTGATCCGAGACCAGCGCTCGGCACCGACCCATCACTTTGTCAGAACCGCTTTAACAAAGGTTTATGTGTCCATGTTTCAGGAAATCCACCTGAGTCCAGTCCAGAGAAAGACCGGTTGATCCCAGACCCTCCACAGACCGGTTCCAGATCAGCTCAGGACCGGAGCAGAGACTGAGCGGAGACCGGAGAAGAGTCTGGAGCAGGACTGTGAGGCCCTCCCCCTTCCCTCGGTTTAGACCTGATTAAGTGACCATCTGCCTCAGCCCCTCCTCCTCTTGTCCCTAAAGCGTGACTCTGAACTAAACCCCTCTCCTTCCTTTAGAGTCAGAGTCTGTGGAACACAGCGACTTTGGAAAAGGATGATAGATAGATACTTTATTAATCCAAGTGGGAAATTTACAGATTCCAGCATTCTTCATTCATACATAATAAAATAAAATTATGACACAATTAACCCAATGAAATTAAAAGTATAAACATAAATGTAAATGTAAGTATAAAAGTATAGACATAATTATAAGCATATGTATGAAAAGAATAAACATGTTGTAAACATAAGTATTAAAAATTATAAACATAAGTATAATCATAATTAAAGCCGCAAGCGGCGATAAAGGCCCTCGCCTCCCTTGAGACCGCGGGGACACATGCACTCGGAGGAGTGCATTTCGTGCTTTAAAGCGTAAACTTCATGGTAAAAGGATTCTGAGGAGTTTTCTAAGACTCTAGCCGTGGCTCTGGAGGGGCCTCCTCTAAAGGAAGGATCCTGGCAATTGGGAAATGGCATTTATTTCCCAAAGGTTGCCTCTTCACAGACTCATTACGACCACAGCCACAAATGTATCAAAACAAATTGATAACTTTTTTTGCACACGTGTCTAGATGATACTCACCAAATTTGGAGCTGTTTAGATGAAAAGCCTTTAAACACAAGGGGTGCAATTTAGGTGGTCACGCATTCCACCTAACATAGTAGATTTTCTGTTGAGTTTACGGTATGGCTGTAAAACTTTTCTGTTTGCCCTGAGGTGTCCTATGGATGTACCAAGGTTTGTATTTCTACATTGGAAAAAATTACTTTCATTTTCCATAGAACCATTGTATTTTGACTTTTCTAGGGTCGCCACTGAGTCATTTTTGTATTTTTTTCGGGACTTCAAATACATAAATTTTTTGCTGGGCTTGAAGTCTGGGACCAATAAAAATGACTTTTAGTTGCACGACTGGGTCAAATTTAGGATCATTTTGCAAGAAAAATTTAATAAAAAATATATACCAAATTATAATAAAAAAAAATATAACTCGAGCAAAAAAGTCTAGAAAAACGCTTGTCTATTTTACATACATATGTTTAGCTCATTTTGCCCAAGTTTGGTGTCTGTGGAATGAAGCAGCTATTTTCTGTGTTCTTTTAAAAAAGAGGTGTATTTTAAGTCGGTTCACATTTTCAATTCAAAATGGCCGCCTTCCCGTGTGTGATAGGGTGTGGTCCCCATTGGCTTTTTGTTCATAAGCCCATACTGGATGTGTGTACCAAGTTTCATTTGCCTACAACAAACTAAAGATTTCACTTCCCATTGACTTTTTCCACATTTTTGGGACGTTGCTATGGCAACACATTTATAGATAGGGGGTGGTTGTCATTGGCTTTTATGCTCGTCATGACATAAGAGATGTGTGTACCAAATTTTATGTCTCTATGACAAACTAAATTCTTGGGTCCCATTATAAGTTTGTAGGGGGCGCTGGAGAGCCATTTCTAAAGATAACCCTTTTATTTACATATCTTTGTGTTCAGGTCATGAATGTGCACAAACGCCTTTTTGGGTCCAACTCGATCCGAGAAGGCGTTTGAGAGTTAAGAGACGTTTTATTTTCATAAAAATGGCCACCTCGTTACAGGCTTGCCACACCCATACCCGATAAGATATCATAAACAAAGTCACAACTTTGGTTGGCACACGTGTCAAGATGATACTCACCAAATATGGGGCCATTTAGATTAAAACACAATGATTTGGATCTTTTTGCGCAAGGGGTGCGATTTTAGTGAACATGCGTTTCACCCCACATGGTGGACTTCCTGTTGAGTTTAGAGTGTGGCTGTCATTGACTTTTCTGTTTGCCCTGAAGTGTCCTATGGATGTACCAAGTTTCATTTTTCTACATTGGAATAAAGTTACTTTCACTTTCCATAGGCTCGATGTATTTTGACTTTTCTAGGGGTCGCCACTGAGTCATTTTTCGTATTTTTTTTTCGGGGACTTCAAATACATAAATTTTTCGCTGGGCTTGAAATCTGGGACCAATAAAAATGACTTTTAGTTGTACGTTTACTGGGTTAAAATGAGGGTCATTTTGCAGAAAAAATATGATAAAAAAATATATACCGAATTATAATAAAAAAAAATATAACTCGAGCAAAAAAGTCTAGAAAAACGCTTGTCTATTTTACATACACGTGTTTAGCTCATTTTGCCCAAGTTTGGTGTCTGTGGAATGAAGCAGCTATTTTCTGTGTTCTTTTAAAAAAGAGGTGTATTTTAAGTCGGTTCACATTTTCAATTCAAAATGGCCGCCTTCCTGTGTGTGATAGGTGTGGTCCCCATTGGCTTTTTTGTTCATAAGCCCATGGTGGATGTGTGTACCAAGTTTCATTTGCCTACAACAAACTAAAAATTTCACTTCCCATTGACTTTTTTCACATTTTTGGGACGTTGCTATGGCAACACATTTATAGATAGGGGTGGTTGTCATTGGCTTTTATGCTCGTCATGACATAAGAGATGTGTGTACCAAATTTTATGTCTCTATGACAAACTAAATTCTTGGGTCCCATTATAAGTTTGTAGGGGCGCTGGAGAGCCATTTCTAAAGATAACCCTTTTATTTACATATTTTTTTGTTCAGGTCATGAATGTGCACAAACACCTTTTTGGGTCCAACTCGATCCGAGAAGGCGTTTGAGAGTTAAGAGACGTTTTATTTTCACAAAAATGGCCACCTCGTTACAGGCTTGCCACACCCATACCCGATAAGATATCAACAACAAAGTCACAACTTTGGTTGGCACATGTGTCTAGATGATACTCACCAAATTTGGGGCCATTTAGATTAAAACACAATGATTTGCATCTTTCTGCGCAAGTGCGATTTTAGTGGCTGCGCGTTTCACCCCACATGGCGGACTTCCTGTTAAGTTTAGGGTGTGACTGTCATTGACTTTTCTGTTTGCCTGAGGTGTCCTATGGATATACCAAGTTTCATTTTTCTACGTTGAAAAAACTTACTTTCACTTTCCATAGGCCCAATGTATTTTGATTTTGTAGGGGTCGCCACTGAGTCATTTTTCGTATTTTTTTTTCGGCGACTTCAAAAACATAACATTTTCGCCGAGCTTGAAGTCTGGGACCAATAAAAATGACTTTTCGTGCATGTTCACTTGGTCAAATTTAGGATCATTTGGTCACAATAAAAAAAAAAAAAAAAAAAACCCGAGCAAAAACAATAGGCCCTCCCGGTCATCACCGGCTCGGGCCTAATCATAATTAAAGCCGCAAGCGGCGATAAAGGCCCTCGCCTCCCTTGAGACCGCGGGGACACATGCACTCGGAGGATTGCATTTCGTGCCTTAAAGCATAAACTTCACGGTAATGTCAAATAACAGGGCCTGTGCTACTGCTGGGGCCTGCTACACCACCTTGTAATTTAGAGTTAAAGGTCTCCACAATCCCTGGTTTTCCTGGGAGCTGTCTGAACCTTTGAAAATAATAGATTATGCTTAGGCTAAGGCAAGAAAAACAAAGTACTGGCTGGAGATTTGAGATGACTCAGGAATCGCTGCACCCCCCTGTTTAAAAAAGCTAAATGTAAATATTACTTGTCTAAAAGTACAAGTTTACAAGTTCCAAAGGATTCTGAGGAGTTTTCTAAGACTCTAGCCGTGGCTCTGGAGGGGCCTCCTCTAAAGGAAGGATCCTGGCAATTGGGAAATGGCATTTATTTCCCAAAGAAATGGCTGCCTCTTCACAGACTCATTACGACCACAGCCACAAATGTATCAAAAAACAAATTGATAATTTTTTTTGGCACACGTGTCTAGATGATACTCACCAAATTTGGAGCTGTTTAGATGAAAAGCCTTTAGACACAAGGGGTGCCATTTAGGTGGTCACGCATTCCACCCAACATAGTAGATTTCCTGTTGAGTTCACGGTATGGCTGTAATAAACTTTTCTGTTTGCCCTGAGGTGTCCTATGGATGTACCAAGTTTTGTATTTCTACATTGGAAAAATTTACTTTCATTTTCCATAGGCCCAATGTATTTTGACTTTTGTAGGGGTCGCCACTGAGTCATTTTTCATATTTTTTTTTCGGCGACTTCAAATACATAAATTTTTGCTGGGCTTGAAGTCTGGGACCAATAAAAATGACTTTTAGTTGTTGGTTTACTGGGTCAAATTGAGGTTAATTTTGCAGAAAAATTATAATAAAAAAATATATACCAAATTATAATTAAAAAAAATATAACTCGAGCAAAAAAGTCTAGAAAAACGCTTGTCTATTTTACATACATGTGTTTAGCTCATTTTGCCCAAGTTTGGTGTCTGTGGAATGAAGCAGCTATTTTCTGTGTACTTTTAAAAAAGAGGTGTATTTTAAGTCGGTTCACATTTTCAATTCAAAATGGCCGCCTTCCCGTGTGTGATAGGGTGTGGCCACCATTGGCTTTTTTGTTCATAAGCCCATGCTGGATGTGTTTACTAAGTTTCATTTGCCTACAACAAACTAAAAATTTCACTTCTCATTGACTTTTTCCACATATTTGGGACGTTGCTATGGCAACACATTTATAGATAGGGAGTGGTTGTCATTGGCTTTTATGCTCGTCATGACATAAGAGATGTGTGTACAAAATTTCATGTCTCTATGACAAACTAAATTCTTGGGTCCCATTATAAGTTTGTAGGGGGCGCTGGAGAGACATTTCTAAAGATAACCCTTTTATTTACATATCTTTGTGTTCAGGTCATGAATGTGCACAAACGCCTTTTTGGGTCCAACTCGATCCGAGAAGGCGTTTGAGAGTTAAGAGACATTTTATTTTCACAAAAATGGCCACCTCGTTACAGGCTTGCCACACCCACACCGGATAAGATATAAAAAAGAAAGTCACAACTTTGGTTGGCACACGTGTCTAGATGATACTCACCAAATTTGGGGCCTTTTTGATTAAAACACAATGATTTGCATCTTTTTGCACAAGAGGTGCGATTTTAGTGGCCGCGTGTTTCACCCCACATGGCGGACCTACTGTTGAGTTTAGGGTGTGACTGTCATAGACTTTTCTGTTTGCCCTGAGGTGTCCTATGGATGTACCAAGTTTCATTTTTCTATGTTGGAAAAAAGTTACTTTCACTTTCCATAGGCCCAATGTATTTTGATTTTGTAGGGGTCGCCACTGAGTCATTTTTCGTATTTTTTTTTCGGCGACTTCAAATACATAAATTTTTCGCCGAGCTTGAAGTCTGGGACCAATAAAAATGACTTTTCGTGCATGTTCACTGGGTCAAATTTAGGATCATTGGGTCGGAAGAAAAAAAAAAAAAATCCGAGCAAAAATAATAGGCCCTCCCGGTCATCACCGGCTCGGGCCTAATTATAAAAAGTATAGACAAGAGTAAACAATGCTGATCATGTAATAATCAAAACTATCAGCACTGACCTTTGCTCGTTGACAGTTTAATGAACATATGTCAGTTCTGTCCCAGTTCAGAAAAAAAAGGAATAAAACATGAAAGGCACATGGCAGTAACTTTCTAAAGTTGTAGTTTTTATTTTGGAAGTTGTTTTGATGCCTGCTGTTTTGTGTTTGCAGCAGGGGGCGCTCCTCACTAAATACTAAAATATTTGCACAAAACATACTTTACCAAAACAGGATCAAGTTTATTTACTGGCAATAAACACAGAGCCAATCCACTAAACCAAGACCAAGACCAGTCTCAACGGAGTTTCCATTAAAGCACGGCTGTAGCTCAGGCAAAAGAGAGTTTTTTTGTTTGTTGAAAATTTATGAATAAGCTGCATTTTATTTATTAAAAAACACAACACAACTTCAGGAATTGGCACTTTTTTTTAGAATTTTTAATTAATTCAACATTTTTTATTGTCATTTCTTTTGATTCTTAAATTTTAATGATAAAGAGTTTATTGTATTATTTTATGACAAAGTAAACTTCTGCAGCACTCGTCTAAAGAGGTAACCAAGGCTTTAATCCAGGGCCGGCCCTGGCCAATTTGCTGCCCTAGGCAAGATTTCACCTGGTGCCCCTGGCATTTGTAAATTGATGCTGAATCGCTGGGCGGTGCTGAAGTGGAGGGAAGAGGTGTGCTTGATGCGGAATCGCTGGGCGGTGCTGAGATGGAGATGTCTGCAACAGGTGGCCCAGGATTTGCAGGGACGGGGTTCAGATATTTCAAAAGTGCATCTGAAGAGAGAAGAGGAGGATTATATGTGACCATTGGGTGTTACATTTTATTATTAAAAAGCTGATGATAGTGAAACTATAAAAATATGGCAGCACCTAAACCACATTATAGCTTAAACACACAAACAGCAAGAATAATTACATCTGGTATTCATGCACAAAACTCTATTCATTGAGCACTTCTCTAGCATACAGTAGTTACATTTTCAAAATTAATTTTGAAAGTGTTTGTTTTCCAGTATATCTGGCATGGCAGCAAAATCCTACTAACTACACTTTATGATGTTATAACCATGAAACAGAGGAGAAACGTAAATCTTTATTAGGCCCGAGCCGGTGATGACCGGGAGGGCCTATTGTTTTTGCTCGGATTTTTTTTTTTTTATCTTTCTTGTCGACCTATGATCCTAAATTTGACCCAGTGAACATGCACGAAAAGTCATTTTTATTGGTCCCAGACTTCAAGCTCGGCGAAAAATTTATGTATTTGAAGTCGCCGAAAAAAAAATACGAAAAATGACTCAGTGGCGGCCCCTAGAAAATCAAAATACATTGGGCCTATGGAAAGTGAAAGTAACTTTTTTCCAACGTAGAAAAATGAAACTTGGTACATCCATAGGACACCTCAGGGCAAACTGAAAAGTCAATGACAGCCACACCCTAAACTTAACAGGAAGTCCGCCATGTGGGGTGGCGCGCCACTAAAATCGCACTTTGCGCAAAAAGATGCAAATCCTTGTGTTTTAATCTAAATGGCCCCAAATTTGGTGAGTATCATCTAGACACGTGTGCCAACCAACGTTGTGACTATGTTTTTGATATCTTATCGGGTATGGGTGTGGCAAGCCTGTAACGAGGTGGCCATTTTTGTGAAAATAAAACGTCTCTTAACTCTCAAACGCCTTCTCGGATCGAGTTGGACCCAAAAAGGCGTTTGTGCACATTCATGACCTGAACACAAAGATATGTAAATAAAAGGGTTATCTTTAGAAATGGCTCTCCAGCGCCTCCTACAAACTTATAATGGGACCCAAGAATTTAGTTTGTCATAGAGACATAAAATTTGGTACACACATCTCTTATGTCATGACGAGCATAAAAGCCAATGACAACCACCCCTATCTATAAATGTGTTGCCATAGCGTCCCAAATATTTGGAAAAAGTCAATGGGAAGTGAAAATTCTAGTTTGTCGTAGGCAAATGAAACTTGGTACACACATCCACCATGGGCTTATGAACAAAAAAGCCAATGGGGACCACACCTTATCACACACGGGAAGGCGGCCATTTTTAATAGAAAATGTGAACTGACTTAAAATACACCTCTTTTTTAAAAGAACACAGAAAATAGCTGCTTCATTCCACAGACACCAAACTTGGGCAAAATGAGCTAAACACATGTATGTAAAATAGACAGGCGTTTTTCTAGACTTTTTTGCTCGTGTTATATTTTATTTTATTATAATTTGGTATATTTTCTTTTATTATAATTTTTCTGCAAAATGATCCTAAATTTGACCCAGTAAACCAACAACTAAAAGTCATTTTTATTGGTCCCAGACTTCAAGCTCTGCGAAAAATTAATGTATTTGAAGTCCCCGAAAAAAAAAATACGAAAAATGACTCAGTGGCGACCCCTACAAAAGTCAAAATACATTGGGCCTTTGAAAAGTGAAAGTAACTTTTTTCCAATGTAGAAAAATGAAACTTGGTACATCCATAGGACACCTCAGGGCAAACAGAAAAGTTTATTACAGCCATATCGTAAACTTAACAGGAAATCTACTATGTTGGGTGGAATGCGTGACCACCTAAATCTCACCCCTTCTGTCTAAAGGCTTTTCATCTAAACAGCTCCAAATTTGGTGAGTATCATCTAGACACGTGTGCCAAAAAGTTATCAATTTGTTTTTTGATACATTTGTGTCTGTGGTCGTAATGAGTCTGTGAAGAGGCAGCCATTTCTTTGGGAAATAAATTCCATTTCCCAATTGCCAGGATCCTTCCTTTAGAGGAGGCCCCTCCAGAGCCAAGACTAGAGTCTTAGAAAACTCCTCAGAATCCTTTGGAACTTGTAAACTTGTACTTTTAGACAAGTTATATTTACATTTTGCCTTTTTAAACAGGGGGGTGCAGCGATTCCTGAGTCAACTCAAATCTCCAGCCAGTACTTTGTTTTTCTCGCCTTAGCCCAAGCATAATCTATTATTTTCAAAGGTTCAGACAGCTCCCAGGAAAACCAGGGATTGTGGAGACCTTTAACTCTAAATTACAAGGTGGTGTAGCAGGCCCCAGCAGTAGCACAGGCCCGGTTATTTGACATTACTGTGAAGTTTACGCTTTAAAGCACGAAATGCAATCCTCCGAGTGCATGTGTCCCCACGGTCTCAAGGGAGGCGAGGGCCTTTATCGCCGCTTGCGGCTTTAATTTAAATTGAATTTTAAAGTTGCTAAATCCATATATATAATACATATATATAAAAACATTTTATGTAGGACTCAGTCATTTTAAATAAAGATTTATATGTCCCTCTGCCTGTGTACTCGTTGTGTTTTCTGGATCCTCCTTCATTAAAGCCTGCGTTTGGATCACCACTGTCTGTCTCTACCGTGCAGTTCATGACACTATGTCATAAGCTAATTCAAATTAGCGAACGTTACAGGCATCGTTGAACTAACTGATCATCATTACCTACCTCTGTCTTTTTCGCGTTTTTCTTCCTCTTCTCTTCTTTTTTTTCTTCCCTGGGCACCAGATGGCTTCGGTCTTTTTGACATAATGACAACTTATCAGTGTCAGTGAATTCGGCCATCTGTCAGAGACAATCACACACAGGTAACGGATGTTTTTTTTTTTCAGCAGGGCGGGGGCGGGGGAGATTGATGCGTCACTCAGTCGGACGGGTGGATCGGGATTCGGGAATTTGGGCGCTCGGGCGCCCCCAAGGGTGGGCGGAGCCCTTAGCATTTGCCTATTCCGCCTATGCCCAGGGCCGGCCCTGCTTTAATCTGTTGAATATGTGTTAAATCTGTTAAATCTCCGTTGGACTGGTGACTGGATTGAACTCTAGGTGAATCGTGAGGAGCGGCTGATCAATGAGTGACGTAAGACTGGACCAGCTGAGATTAAACCAGATTAACACCAGAATAAACACTGGCCAGGACTCACTGTGTCTCCAGGACCAACCGATCCTCAAAAACCAGCTGAACATCGTCAGATAAAGCTCTTAAAAACACATTAACAAAACCTCCTAGAACCTGTCTCTGGATCAGGATTTATATGGTCTAACTCTGGTCTAACCCTGGTCTAACTCTGTTCTATCTCTGGGTTAACTCTGTTCTAACTCTGGTATATCTCTGGTTTAACTGGTTTAACTCTGTTCTAACTCTGTTCTAACTGGGACGGCAGTAGCTCAGTGGGTAGAGCGGTCGCCTTCAACCGGAAGGTAGGTGGTTCGATTCCCGTTCTCCCCACAGTTCATACTGACGTTGTGTCCTTGGGCAAGACACTTAACCCACCTTGCCTCCAGTGGCTGTAACACTGGTAATTACATTAGAACAATGTAAGTCGCTTTGGATAAAAGCGTCAGCTAAATGAATAAATGTAAATGTAAACTCTGGTCTACCTCTGGTTTAACTCTGGTCTAACTCTGGTCTAACTCTGGTCTATCTCTGGTCTAACTCTGGTCTACCTCTGGTCTAACTCTGGTCTACCTCTGGTTTAACTCTGGTCTATCACTGGTTTAACTCTGGTCTATCACTGGTCTAACTCTGGTCTAACTCTGGTCTAACTCTGGTCTAACTCTGGTCTATCTCTGGTCTAACTCTGGTCTACCTCTGGTCTAACTCTGGTCTACCTCTGGTTTAACTCTGGTCTATCACTGGTTTAACTCTGGTCTATCACTGGTTTAACTCTGGTCTATCACTGGTCTAACTCTGGTTTAACTCTGGTCTAACTCTGGTCTAACTCTGGTCTATCTCTGGTCTAACTCTGGTCTACCTCTGGTCTAACTCTGGTCTACCTCTGGTCTAACTCTGGTCTATCACTGGTCTAACTCTGGTCTATCACTGGTTTAACTCTGGTCTATCACTGGTTTAACTCTGGTCTAACTCTGGTCTAACTCTGGTCTACCTCTGGTTTAACTCTGGTCTAACTCTGGTCTATCTCTGGTCTAACTCTGGTCTACCTCTGGTCTAACTCTGGTCTATCACTGGTTTAACTCTGGTCTATCACTGGTCTAACTCTGGTCTATCTCTGGTCTAACTCTGGTCTATCACTGGTTTAACTCTGGTCTATCACTGGTCTAACTCTGGTCTATCTCTGGTTTAACTCTGGTCTAACTCTGGTCTAACTCTGGTCTATTACTCTGGTCTAACACTCTGGTTTAACTCTGGTCTATCACTGGTCTAACTCTGGTCTATCTCTGGTTTAACTCTGGTCTAACTCTGGTCTAACTCTGGTCTATCACTGGTCTAACTCTGGTCTATCTCTGGTTTAACTCTGGTCTAACTCTGGTCTAACTCTGGTCTAACTCTGGTCTAACTCTGGTCTAACTCTGGTCTATCACTGGTCTAACTCTGGTCTATCTCTGGTTTAACTCTGGTCTAACTCTGGTCTAACTCTGGTCTAACTCTGGTCTAACACTCTGGTCTAACTCTGGTCTAACTCTGGTCTAACTCTGGTCTAACTCTGGTCTAACACTCTGGTCTAACACTCTGGTCTAACTCTGGTCTAACTCTGGTCTAACTCTGGTCTAACACTCTGGTCTAACTCTGGTCTAACTCTGGTCTAACTCTGGTCTAACTCTGGTCTAACACTCTGGTCTAACACTCTGGTCTAACTCTGGTCTAACTCTGGTCTAACACTCTGGTCTAACTCTGGTCTAACTCTGGTCTAACACTCTGGTCTAACACTCTGGTCTAACTCTGGTCTATTACTCTGGTCTAACACTCTGGTCTAACACTCTGGTCTAACTCTGGTCTATCACTGGTCTAACTCTGGTCTATCACTGGTCTAACTCTGGTCTAACTCTGGTCTAACGCTGGTCTAACTCTGGTCTATTACTCTGGTCTAACACTCTGGTCTAACTCTGATCTGACCCTGGTCTAACTCTGGTCTAACACTCTGGTCTAACACTCTGGTCTAACTCTGGTCTAACTCTGGTCTAACTCTGGTCTAACACTCTGGTCTAACACTCTGGTCTAACTCTGGTCTAACTCTGGTCTAACTCTGGTCTAACTCTGGTCTAACACTCTGGTCTATCACTGGTCTAACTCTGGTCTATCACTGGTCTAACTCTGGTCTATCTCTGGTTTAACTCTGGTCTAACTCTGGTCTAACTCTGGTCTAACTCTGGTCTAACACTCTGGTCTAACTCTGGTCTAACTCTGGTCTAACACTCTGGTCTAACTCTGGTCTAACTCTGGTCTAACTCTGGTCTAACACTCTGGTCTAACACTCTGGTCTAACTCTGGTCTAACTCTGGTCTAACACTCTGGTCTAACTCTGGTCTAACTCTGGTCTAACACTCTGGTCTAACACTCTGGTCTAACTCTGGTCTATTACTCTGGTCTAACACTCTGGTCTAACACTCTGGTCTAACTCTGGTCTATCACTGGTCTAACTCTGGTCTATCACTGGTCTAACTCTGGTCTAACTCTGGTCTAACGCTGGTCTAACTCTGGTCTATTACTCTGGTCTAACACTCTGGTCTAACTCTGATCTGACCCTGGTCTAACTCTGGTCTAACACTCTGGTCTAACACTCTGGTCTAACTCTGGTCTAACTCTGGTCTAACTCTGGTCTAACACTCTGGTCTAACACTCTGGTCTAACTCTGGTCTAACTCTGGTCTAACTCTGGTCTAACTCTGGTCTAACACTCTGGTCTAACTCTGGTCTAACTCTGGTCTAACACTCTGGTCTAACACTCTGGTCTAACTCTGGTCTATTACTCTGGTCTAACACTCTGGTCTAACACTCTGGTCTAACACTCTGGTCTAACTCTGGTCTATCACTGGTCTAACTCTGGTCTAACTCTGGTCTATCACTGGTCTAACTCTGGTCTAACTCTGGTCTAACTCTGGTCTATTACTCTGGTCTAACACTCTGGTCTAACTCTGGTCTGACCCTGGTCTAACTCTGGTCTAACTCTGGTCTAACACTCTGGTCTAACTCTGGTCTAACTCTGGTCTAACTCTGGTCTAACTCTGGTCTATTACTCTGGTCTAACTCTGGTCTAACCCTGGTCTAACTCTGGTCTAACTCTGGTCTAACTCTCTGGTCTAACTCTGGTCTAACTCTGGTCTAACTCTGGTCTATTACTCTGGTCTAACACTCTGGTCTAACTCTGGTCTAACTCTGGTCTAACTCTGGTCTAACTCTGGTCTATTACTCTGGTCTAACTCTGGTCTAACTCTGGTCTAACTCTGGTCTAACTCTGGTCTAACACTCTGGTCTAACTCTGGTCTAACTCTGGTCTAACTCTGGTCTAACACTCTGGTCTAACTCTGGTCTAACTCTGGTCTAACTCTGGTCTATTACTCTGGTCTAACTCTCTGGTCTAACTCTGGTCTAACTCTGGTCTAACTCTGGTCTATTACTCTGGTCTAACACTCTGGTCTAACTGGATGTTGTGTTTGTGCTGTTGCTGTGTTTAATGTGACACTTATGAAACACAGTGAGAAGTGAAGCAGATATAAACCAGAGGAATGTTGAACACTGTCCTTGTTCTTTTCAGATAAAACACTGAGGCTGTGTCAAAATGCACTCCCTAGTCCCTAACCCCTCAATCACTATATATTAATACTGTTTCGGAAACTACACAGCTTTTTTTCTATTGCTATTAGTCATGTGACATTAGCGTACTACAAATTATATAAGTATTAACCATTTAGGCGTCAAATCTTTTTTCCTGGTCTCTGGCACCCTCATGTGCTTGCTTCAGTGAAATAGAAAAATATCATTCAATCTGGATTCAAAAAAGTTGGGACAAAGTTGTACAAATTGTAAATAAAAAAAAATGCAATGATGTGGAAGTTTCAAATGTCAATATTTTATTCAGAATACAACATTGATAACATATCAAATGTTTAAAGTGAGACATTTTGAAATGTCATGCCAAATATTGGCTCATTTTGAATTTTATGAGAGCTACACATTTAAAAAAGTTGGGACAGGTGGAAATAAGAGGCCGGAAAAGTTAAATGTACAAATAAGGAACAGCTGGAGGTCACGTTTGCAACTTATCAGGTCAATGTGCAACATGCTTGGAATTAAAAGAGCCTCTCGGGGGGGCACTGTCTCTCAGAAGTCAAGATGGACATTCTCCCAATGATGCAGCAAAAAATAGTGGAGCAATACCAGAAAAGAGTTTCTCAGAGAAATATTGCAAAGAGTTTGAGGTTCTCATCATCTACAGTTCATAATATCCTCCAAAGATTCAGAGAATCTGGAACAATCTCTGTGAGTAAGGGTCTAGGACAGAAAACCAGACTGGAGGCCCGTGATCTTCGGGCCCTTAGACGACACTGCATCACAAACAGGAATGTTACTGTAATGGAAATCACAACATGGCTCAGGAACACTTCCAGAAAACATTGTCGGTGAACACAATCCACCAGGCCTTTCCCTGTTGTCGAGTAAAACCCTATAGGTCAAAAAAGAAGTCATATGTAAACATGATCCAGAAGCTCAGGTGTTTTCTCTGGAGCCAAGGCTCATTTAAAATGGACTGTGGCAAAGTGGAAAACTGTTCTGTGTCAAACAAATAAAATGTGAAGTTCTTTTGGGAAAACTTGGGACACCATGTCATTGGGACTAAAGAGGACAAGGACAACCCAAGTTGTTCTGAGCTCAGTTCAGAAGCCTGCATCTCTGACGGTCTGGGGTTGTATGAGTGAGTCTGACATGGGCAGCTTACACATCTGGAAAAACACCATCAATGAAAGGTTTATCCAAGTTCTAGAACAACACATGCTCCCATCCAGACGTCTCTTTCAGGGAAGACACTGTATTTTCCAAAATGACAAAGACCACATCCTGCATCAGTTACAACATCATGACTGAGTAGAAGAAGGATCTGGTTCTGAACTGACCAGATCTTTCACCCAGAGAAAACATTTAGTGCATCATGAAGAGAAAGATAAGACAAAGAAGACCCAAGACAGAATGGGACAACATCCCTGTTCCTAAACTTGAGCAGCTTGTCTCCTCAGTCCCAGACGTTTACAGACTGTTATAAAAATAAGGCCTTTTCCCAACTTTTTTGAGATGTATTAATGCCATGAAATTTAAAATCAGCTTATTTTCCCTTAAAATGATACATTTTCTCAGTTTAAACATTTGATTTGTTATCTATGTTGTATTCTAAGTGGGAGGCACATATACAAATTGTTGTAATTCCTACACCGTTCACCTGATTTAGATGTAAATACTAGGGTGACCAGACGTCCCAAAACATTCGGGACAGTCCCGAAATCTAAACTGTTGTCCCAAATCCCGAATCTGGCCCTAATTGTCCCGAAAATTATACTAAAGCAAAAGCTTGAGAAGTTATTGTCTGATAAACATTTCATTGAATTTAAAGTTTATTGTTTCTATTCATTTATCTAATTAATCCACATAAACAAAGACAATACAACCCTTTTGTCCCCTTTTTGTTTTAAGTGGAGGACAGTGGTGCACCGCGCGCGTAAAGGAGTGATTGTTCTCGGGCGCTGCAAAAATACTTCAATCACATGTTTCACATCACTACACATTAATATTGTTATTTTCGTTTAAGTTTTCGGCTTTACGTGTCTCATTTACGCTCTGTTACATAAAACAGTCATTGTTTTTTTTTTTTGGTTTTTTTCACAATGACATTTGAGTTCATGATTTTAATGTTGTTTTTTGTGTCAGACCAAGCCTCTCTCATGGAACCTCTTAAATGGTCCTCGTGTAAGGGCGTCGCCAAACGGTGATTTTACAGCGAAATATAGCGATATACCTCCGTCCACCAGAGGGCAGGCTCCAAAAGCAGAAATATAAGGAGAAACCCAATGACGACTTTACAAGAGTAAAACTCCTGTTTACAGCCTGGTACAAAAGATGGCTCCGGTCTCTAGAGCTAAGTTTTTACTACATGACAACTCTGGGGGGGGTGAATTTTTGCTATCTAAAAACTATTGTTTTACTATGGAAAAAGCCCGGATGTAACGGCCATTTTATTGCCTATTCGTAACGACAATGTTGGTGAATAGGGGACCAATGGGCGGATATCATCCATATTTATACTATCTATGTGTCAGACTAAAGACAAATGTTGATCTTTGAATAAAAATATGTTTGGTTCAAGTTTGGAGCTCATCATCTGAAGGTGTTTAGAGCCAAAAAGATTAGAATTGTGACGATGTCCCAATATTTATGGACCTGGCTGTATGTTGGCCACCTGTGGGTCACCTTAAAGCCAACTATATTATAAAATAAAATTACATACTCTAGACTCCACCCTCCTTTAAACAGAAGCGGCAGTACTTCCGGTCCTGGCGGGCTTCACTTCCTGTTTGAACTGTCACGATGGCGGCGGAGGGAGACGTGGAGCTGGAGCTGGAGGCGGACGACAACTGCACCGGGAACAAGCCTCAGGAGAAGCCGCGGAAACATGACAGCGGCGCCGCGGACCTGGAGCGGGTCACGGACTACGCCGAAGAGAAGGAGATCAGCAGCTCCGACCTCGAGACGGTAACTCTTACACCGGAGCTAACGAGGCTAATGCTAATATACATGAGGACCCGGTCTATCACTGGGCTAGACCTGG
This sequence comes from Perccottus glenii, assembly GCA_024416835.2. Classification (NCBI taxonomy): domain Eukaryota; kingdom Metazoa; phylum Chordata; class Actinopteri; order Gobiiformes; family Odontobutidae; genus Perccottus; species Perccottus glenii. The sequence goes on along the minus strand of JALDQB020000042.1, from coordinate 291,922 downwards.
TTTAAACCTGGTTTAAACCCGGTCTAAACCCGGTCTAAACCTGGTTTAAACCCGGTCTAAACCCGGTCTAAACCCGGTCTAAACCCGGTCTAAACCTGGTTTAAACCCGGTCTAAACCCGGTCTAAACCTGGTTTAAACCCGGTCTAAACCCGGTCTAAACCCGGTCTAAACCCGGTTTAGACCCGGTCTAAACCTGGTTTAAACCCGGTCTAAACCTGGTTTAAACCCGGTCTAAACCCGGTCTAAACCAGGTTTAGACCCGGTCTAAACCTGGTTTAAACCCGGTCTAAACCTGGTTTAAACCCGGTCTAAACCTGGTTTAAACCCGGTCTAAACCCGGTCTAAACCGGGACTGAAGGGTTTATGTTTTAAGCCAGGACAAAATTAAGGAAAAGTGTGGTTTAAATTAGGACTTACCGAGCACCAAAATTAAGTTGATATAAGTATGTATTGTATATCTCATCATCCATAATAATAATAATAACAACAACAGATCAGGACTAAACAAAGACCAGAACTGTGAACAAACCAAACCTCAAAAGTAGAAATATATATAATTTAGTATTGTGCATTATCAAAGAATACAAATATATGGTCTCATTTACAAAAAGCTGTTTTTTTTCTTTTTTTTTTTAAAACTTTTAAATAAAGTAAGAATACAGTGGTATTCTTGCTGCACTATTTTTAAATGTTTTCTCGTCCTGTTCAAGTCTTTAATGTTAACTCATGTGAAGGTCAAAGGCCTTGTGTCCACTGATGATGGGTCCACGTGTGTCCTGAGATGAATCGTCCTGTCTTTGTTTGTTGTTGCAGGCGATGTCCGTGATCGGAGACAGGCGGTCCCGAGAACAGAAGGCCAAACAGGAACGGTGAGAGCAGGATTCAGGTCTTCATTAACTCAGTGTCAGGAGCAGGAAGGACACACTCTTAAACACTTTAATCTGAGGTTCTGACCTGAGACAATCTGCTGTAACTCTTTTGTCCCTGTAGAGGGCAGCGTGGACGAGAAACAGGAGTGTGAACAGACTTTTTAAACAAACAGGGTTTTTTTACTGGTGCTTGAAATCCCTCAAACAGCTTAAATTTTAACTATGGAAGTAACATTTGACTTCACTCACAATTCAATTTCATCATGTCATGTTTTTCTATTAGAATTGAACAAGTCCAGGCTCCAGACTAACTTTTTTTCATCACTGTCCCAGTACCATCCCAAAAGCAAGTTCCAACAGTCCCTAAATAAATGTCATTTATTTTTAGGCTATATTTATAAATAAACATAAAACAAATTCTACATGTGTTTACATTTTAATTTGTTAAAGTTGATATTAAAGTTGGTAAAATTCTCAAATCTAAAAAAGTGGATATTAACCAAGTAACTTAAAATAATACATTTTAAGATTTGAATAAATCTGTCTTTGATGGATTTAGACCTGGTTAATTATTTTGTGTTCAATAATTAGTTCTTATTAACGGGACATTCACTTATGTTACGTTTCCAGTCGGTTGAGATTCATGTTTTAACAACAGTTCATGTTTACTTTAAACTCACTTTTAACAAGTTGTTGCAAACAGTTTGTAGCGACGAGAGTGTGACCCTCGTTCAAATCCGAGGTGTGGCAGCATAAATAAATCCACAAACGGTGTTCAGTCGCTCAGCGCCTGCATCTGTCTGTGCAGCAGGTCCTGTGTGTGTCTGAGGCCAGGCTCCACCCCCGCACCGGCAGGTCCTGTGTGTGTCTGAGGCCGAGCTCCACCCCCGCACCGCTGTTAGCAAACAGGCTAAACTGTAAACCAGCTGCTGTCCTGAGTCTGAACCATCTCTGAGCCAACATTTCAACAGTCAGAGCCGTCTTAAACTAAGTGTTCTGTTTGAGGCCCTGGTCAGAGAGATGTCATAATGTTCTGGATCATGTGAGTCTCTGCTGCAGCCACTGAGAGGAAAGAGCGGGGGTGTCCAACATAAGGTCTGCGGACCAGATCTGGTCCTTTTGTTAATACATTAACTGTTAATACATTTTTATGTATGTGTTTTTAAACAAATGAGAGTTGTTTTGATAAAGGTTCGACTGTTAGTGTTTATTATTGGGTCTCAGATAAAGTTAAAAGAACTAATTAATGAACCAGGTCTAAATCCATCAGAGGCAGATTTTAAGTTTGTTAATAACCTCAGTTAGATTTTTAGATTTTAGTTTTTTTTTTTATTAACTTTGTTAATATCCACTTATTCAAAGTACCTGGCCTTCTGAGCAAATTAAAGAGTGTGTATACGCATGTGGAATTTTATTTGTATATTAAACTTACAAATGGACAAACATTATCCCCAATTAATTTCATGAAAGAAAAATGTGAACAAACTAAATTGTGAATAAAGTGTTACATCTCGAGTCAAAAGGGATCAAAGCCATGCCTTGCACATTGTGCAAAAAGGACATCAATGATCAAGGAATGCAACAATTCTCAAAACAGTATTGAACCATTTAGTACGCCCTTCACAGTTTAATATGCGTTTGTAAATGTCGGTTTGCTTGTTATTGTGTAAAATTAATTGTCCCCTTCTTTATTAAATGCAACGTATATTTCTCTTCAGTTGGCTCTGTGTGTATGACTGTGGCTTTAAAGAGGGTTAGGGAACACCTCTGAGTGAACAACCAATCACAACTCTCTATGGGCTGATAACAAACAAAATGAATGCCGGTGTTTCCTCCAGCGCTTTATGGTTTAGGCGGTGTGGCTGCTTCGGCAATACCTGCCCCTCGACAAGACTAGCAACGACCCACTTGATTAAACTAATATCTAGCAGCTCAGCAGCATCTTTAACTCTAAATGAACGTGCTCTACACACAGCACACGCTCACAGACACAGAACACACAGAGCTGTGTCTGTGAGCGCAGCTCCAGGTGTTTGTAAGACAGACGAGTGTGGCTTTAGATGGTGGTGACGTGCTGTAAGAGTCCCCTTTTTCAGCCCATCTGAGTACGCAGGTATGTGGTTTAACCAGGACTACAGGCTGCACTTAGACCTGGACTAAACCAGGACTACAGGCTGCACTTAGACCTGGACTAAACCAGGACTACAGACTGCACTTAGACCTGGACTAAACCAGGACTACAGACTGCACTTAGACCTGGACTAAACCAGGACTACAGGCTGCACTTAGACCTGGACTAAACCAGGACTACAGACTGCACTTAGACCTGGACTAAACCAGGACTACAAAAATGTATTTTATTTAAAAATGAATCTACTTTTGGTTTTCAGTACATCAAATGAATCTACTTTTGGTTTTCAGTACATCATAGACACTTCATGGACTTTTACATAAACATGGGGCGGCAGTGGCTCAACCGTCCTTCAACCGGAAGGTAGTAGGTTCGATTCCCGCTCTCCCCACAGTTCATACTGTCGTTGTGTCCTTGGGCAAGACACTTAACCCACCTTGCCTCGTATGAATGTGTAAGAATGTTGATGGTGATGGTCGGAGAGGCCGTAGGCGCGGAATGGCTGCCACGTCTCTGTCAGTCTGCCCCAGGGCAGCTGTGGCTACAGATGTAGCTTACTACCACCAGTGTGTGACTGTGGAGTGAATGAATAATTGATATGTAAAGCGTCCTTGAGCTCTGGAAAGGCGCTATATAAATAAAACATATATATGTGTAAAAACCTGGATTGAAGCCCAGTTAAAACCGTGTTTTAACGCCTCCTGTATTTTCTGTTTCAGAGAAAAAGAACTGGCAAAAGTAACAATCAAAAAAGAAGATGTCGAACTCATTGTAAGTTTTTTATTTTTTTAGATGGATTTGAACATGTTTTAGATGGATTTGAACATGTTTTAGATGGATTTAAACAGGTTTTAGATGGATTTGAACAAGGTTTAGATGGATTTGAACAGGTTTTAGATGGATTTGAACAGGTTTTAGATGGATTTGAACAGGTTTTAGATGGATTTGAACAGGTTTTAGATGGATTTGAGCAGGTGTTATCTGCTTCTAGCCGGTCTCTAACAGGTCTTGTCTGGTCTTTGTCAGATGCTGGAGCTGGAGATCTCACGGCCGGTGGCGGAGCGCTCTCTGAGGGAGCACATGGGGAACGTGGTGGAGGCTCTGGTCGCTCTCACAAACTGAACTCTTTAATAAAATGCTTTTATAATAAACTCTGTCTTTTCACCTGGACCTGAACTTGGACTAGACCTGAACTTGGACTAGACCTGAACTTGGACCAGACCTGAGTTGGTCTTTGAGGGTTTACACTGAAATAAAGAAGAGTGAAAAATCTGCAAAAAGCAACATGACTTAAGTGAAAAAACATAATGTTTTAAGGTTTATGGGTTAAAAAAAACTCAAGCAAAGATTCTGGCTAACATTTACAAAAAGTAATTGAAGCGTGTGTGTGTGTGTGTGTGTACTTGTGTGTGTACTTGTGCGTGTGTGTACTTGTGTGTACTTATGCGTGTGTGTACTTGTGCGTGTGTGTACTTGTGTGTACTTGTGCGTGTGTGTACTTGTGTGTGTACGCGTGTGTGTACTTGTGCGTGCGTGTGTACTTGTGTGTGTACTTATGCGTGTGTGTACTTGTGCGTGTGTGTACTTGTGCATGTGTGTGTGTACTTGTGCGTGTGTGTACTTGTGTGTGTACTTATGCGTGTGTGTGTGTGTGTGTACTTGTGTGTACTTGTGCGTGTGTGTGTACTTGTGTGTACTTGTGCGTGTGTACTTGTGTGTACGTGTGTGTGTGTACTTGTGCGTGTGTGTACTTGTGTGTGTGTACGTGTGTGTGTGTACTTGTGTGTACGTGTGCGTGTGTGTACTTGTGTGTGTACTTATGCGTGTGTGTGTGCGTGTGTGTACTTGTGCGTGTGTGTACTTGTGTGTGTGCGTGTGTGTACTTGTGTGTGTACTTATGTGTGTGTGTACTTGTGTGTGTGTGTGCGTGTGTACTTGTGTGTACTTGTGCGTGTGTGTACTTGTGTGTGTGCGTGTGTGTACTGTGTGTGTGCACTGTGTGTGTGTGTACTTGTGTGTGTGTGTGTGTACTTGTGTGTACTTGTGTGTGTGTGTACTTGTGTGTGTGTACTTATGTGTGTGTGTGTGTACTTATGTGTGTGTGTACTTGTGTGTGTACTTGTGTGTGTGCGTGTGTGTACTTGTGCGTGTGTGTACTTGTGCATGTGTGTACTTGTGTGTGTGTACTTGTATGTGTGCGTGTGTGTACTTGTGCGTGTGTGTGTACTTGTGCGTGTGTGTACTTGTGCGTGTGTGTGTACTTGTGCGTGTGTGTGTTTGTACTTGTGCGTGTGTGTGTGTTTGTACTTGTGTGTGTGCGTGTGTGTACTTGTGTGTGTGCGTGTGTACTTGTGTGTGTGCGTGTGTGTACTTGTGCGCACGTGTACTTGTGTGTGTGTACTGCGTGCGTGTGTGTGTGCGTGTACTTGTGCAGTGTACATGTGTGTGTGTGTACTTGTGCGTGTGTGTGTGTTTGTACTTGTGTGTGTGTGTGTGTGTGTGTGTACTTGTGTGTGCGTGTGTGTACTTGTGCGTGTGTGTGTGTGTTTGTACTTGTGTGTGTGCGTGTGTGTACTTGTGTGTGTGTACTTGTGTGTGTGCGTGTGTGTACTTGTGCGTGCGTGTACTTGTGTGTGTGTACTTGTGCGTGCGTGTGTGTACTTGTGCGTGTGCGCGTGTGTACATGTGCGTGTGTGTACTTGTGTGTGTGTGTGTACTTGTGCGTGTGTGTACTTGTGTGTGTACTTATGCGTTTGTGTGTACGTGTGTGTGTGTGTGTGTGCGTGTGTACTTGTGTGTGTGTGTGCGTGTGTGTACTTGTGTGTACGTGTGTGTGTACTTGTGCGTGTGTGTACTTGTGTGTGTACTTATGCGTGTGTGTGTACTTGTGTGTGTGTGTGTACTTGTGTGTACGTGTGTGTGTGTACGTGTGCGTGTGTGTACTTGTGTGTACTTATGCGTGTGTGTGTACTTGTGTGTGTGTGTGTGTACTTGTGTGTACGTGTGTGTGTGTACGTGTGCGTGTGTGTACTTGTGTGTGTACTTATGCGTGTGTGTGTACTTGTGTGTGTGTGTGTGTGTACTTGTGTGTACGTGTGTGTGTGCACGCAGTGTGTGTACTTGTGTGTGTACTTATGCGTGTGTGTGTACTTGTGTGTGTACGTGTGTGTGTGTACTTGTGTGTGTACTTATGCGTGTGTGTGTGCGTGTGTGTACTTGTGCGTGTGTGTACTTATGCGTGTGTGTGTACTTGTGTGTGTGCGTGTGTGTACTTGTGTGTACTTGTGTGTGTGTGCGTGTACTTGTGTGTGTGTACTTGTGCGTGTGTGTACTTGTGCGTGTGTGTACTTGTGCGTGCGCGTGTGTGTGTACTTGTGCGTGTGTGTGTTTGTACTTGTGTGTGTGCGTGTGTGTACTTGTGTGTGTGCGTGTGTGTACTTGTGCGTGTGTGTACTTGTGCGTCCGTGTACTTGTGTGTGTGCGTGCAGTGTGTACTTGTGCGTGTGTGTACGCGTTGTGTGTGTGTACTTACTTGTGTGTGTGCGTGTGTGTGTACTTGTATGTGTGTGTGTGTACTTGTGTGTGTGTGTGTACTTGTGTGTGTGTGCGCAGTGTGTACTTGTGTGCGTGTGTGTGTGTACTTGTGCGTGTGTGTGTTTGTACTTGTGTGTGTGTGCGTGTGTGTACTTGTGTGTGTGCGTGTGTACTTGTGCGTACTTGTGTGTGTGCGTGTACTTGTGTGTGTGTGTGTGTGTACTTGTGCAGCGTGTGTGTACTTGTGTGTGTGTGTGTGTGTGTACTTGTGTGTGTGTGTGTGTACTTGTGCGTGTGTGTACTTGTGTGTGTGTGTGTGTGTACTTGTGCGTGTGTGTACTTGTGTGCGTGTGTGTGCGTGTACTTGTGCGTGTGTGTGTGTGTACTTGTGTGTGTGTACTTGTGCGTGTGTGTTTGTACTTGTGTGTGTGTGCGTGTGTGTACTTGTGTGTGTGTAGTGTGTGTGTCGTGTGTACATGTGCGTGTGTGTACTTGTGTGTGTGTGTTTGTACTTGTGTGTGTGCGTGTGTGTACTTGTGCGTGTGTGTACTTGTGTGTGTGCGTGTGTGTACTTGTGCGTGCGTGTACTTGTGTGTGTGTGTACTTGTGCGTGCGTGTGTGTACTTGTGCGTGTGCGCGTGTGTACATGTGCGTGTGTGTACTTGTGTGTGTGTACTTGTGCGTGTGTGTACTTGTGTGTGTGCGTGTGTGTACTTGTGTGTGCGCGTGTGTACTTGTGTGTGTGTGTGTACTTGTGTGTGTGTGTGTACTTGTGTGTGCGTGTGTGTACTTGTGTGTGCGCATGTGTACTTGTGTGTGTGTACTTGTGTGTGTGCGTGTGTGTACTTGTGCGTGTGTGTACTTGGGTGTGTGCGTGTGTGTACTTGTGTGTGTGTGTACTTGTGCGTGCGTGTGTGTGTACTTGTGCGTGCGTGTGTGTACTTGTGCGTGTGTGTACTTATGTGTGTGCGTGTGTACTTGTGTGTATGTGCGTGTGTACTTGTGTGTGTGTGCGTGTGTGTACTTGTGCGTGTGTGTACTTGTGTGTGTGCGTGTGTACTTGTGTGTGTGTGCGTGTGTACTTGTGTGTATGTGTACTTGTGTGTGTGTGTACTTGTGCGTGTGTGTACTTGTGTGTATGTGCGTGTGTACTTGTGCGTGTGTGTACTTGTGTGTGTGTGTGTACTTGTGCGTGTGTACTTGTGTGTATGTGCGTGTGTACTTGTGCGTGTGTGTACTTGTGTGTGTGCGTGTGTACTTGTGTGTGTGTGTGTGTGTACTTGTGCGTGTGTGTGTACTTGTGTGTATGTGCGTGTGTACTTGTGTGTGTGTGTGCGTGTGTACTTGTGTGTGTACTTGTGCGTGTGTGTACTTGTGTGTGTGTGCGTGTGTTCTTGTGTGTGTGTGCGTGTGTACTTGTGTGTGTACTTGTGTGTGTGTGCGTGTGTACTTGTGCGTGTGTGTACTTGTGCGTGTGTGTACTTGTGTGTGAGTGTGTTCTTGTGTGTGTGTGCATGTGTGTACTTGTGTGTGTGTGCGTGTGTTCTTGTGTGTGTGTGCATGTGTGTACTTGTGCGTGTGTGTACGTGTGTTCTTGTGTGTGTGTGCGTGTGTGTGCGTGTGTGTACTTGTGCGTGTGTGTACTTGTGTGTGTGAGTGTGTTCTTGTGTGTGTGTGCATGTGTGTACTTGTGCGTGTGTGTACGTGTGTTCTTGTGTGTGTGTGCGTGTGTGTGCGTGTGTGTACTTGTGCGTGTGTGTACTTGTGTGTGCGTGTGTTCTTGTGTGTGTGTGTGTGTGTACTTGTGTGTGTGTGCGTGTGTACTTGTGCGTGTGTGTGTACTTGTGTGTGTGCGTGTGTTCTTGTGTGTGTGTGCGTGTGTGTACTTGTGTGTGTGTGCGTGTGTGTACTTGTGCGTGTGTGTTCTTGTGTGTGTGTGCGTGTGTGTTCTTGTGTGCGTGTGTGTACTTGTGCGTGTGTGTACTTGTGTGTGTGTGCGTGTGTGTACTTGTGTGTGTGTGTGTGTACTTGTGTGTGTGTGCGTGTGTGTACTTGTGTGTCCGTGCGTGTGTGTGTGTGTACTTGTGTGTATGTGCGTGTGTACTTGTGTGTGTGCGTACTTGTGTGTGTGCGTGTGTGTACTTGTGCGTGTGTGTACTTGTGTGTGTATGTGTATGTGTATGTGTGTACGTGTGTATATATACATGTATATATACTTATATACATGTATATATACATACGTGTGTATATATGTATTTATATTTATGTCCACATATACATTGATATATTTTACAGATCTTATATTATTATAGATCAGCTGCAGCGAGGATTATTATTAAAGCCCTGCCTCTGACCCCTTCCTTTGGAGAAACGAGGGCTGAGGGAGAAATGGGACAGGGCCAGTCTTTGAGCAGGACTGAATGAAAGGATTGGTAAAAGAACAGACTCTGACATGTTACAGACATTTATTCTACTTTATTCTTTCAGTCTCCTTTTGTTGAAGGACTATTATCCAGATCACTTCCTGTGGTGCTGTGACATCACTTCCTGCGGCGAGAGGCGGCTCCCTTTTTGCTACTGCAGGTTTAGAACAGAGAAAACAAAACTGTTATCGCTTGAAGCTGGATTTAAACTAGTTTTAGTCAGATTTAGCAGGTAGACTTACTGTTTCTGCAGCTCGTCGATGCGGTTCCTCAGAGACACCACCTCATATTTTTGTCTCTTCAGTTTCTCCACATAATCGTACTTCACAGCCTCCAGGTTATGGAGCCACTCCCACAGCTCTTTTGCCTTGTCCCTGAAATAACACCCACCAGAGTTATAGTAACACCCACAGGAGTCAATATAACATCCAGTGGACTTAACGTTACATCACCCGGAGTTAGTCTACAGTAAACACATTTAGACCTCCACCTTATCATGTGGTGTCTGGAATTTCTCCCAAGACAAACAGGTTTTAGTTTGACTTGAACAGGTTTTAGTTAAGTCTGAACAGGTTTTAGACGGATCTGAACTGGTTTTAGTTGGATCCGGAGCAGTACCGGAGCTTGTCTTCGCTGAAGTCCTTAACGTTCAGAGGTTGACATCTTTCAGCCAAAACCTTCTTCTTCTTTTCTCTTTCTGTCGGCTTCTTCTTCCCTCGTTTTCCCTCTACCTGCAACGACCAATCAGAGACAAGTACCACACACCGACCAATCAGAGACAAGTACCACACACTGACCAATAAAAGTCATAAAAAATTATAGTATAAAAGCTTAATGTAAAAAAAAGATAAAAATTTTATTTGCCTCTATTTTGTCCAAACCCTGACAAAATGGCCACCGCTGATTTAGACATCATTTTTTGTTTTAGAAGGGACCAGTAGTCTCTGGTTTAAATGAACCGGAGCCATCTTTTGTACCAGGCTGTAAACATGAGTTTTACACTTGTAAAGTTCCATTGGGCTTCTCCTTATATTTCTGCTTTTGGAGCCTGCCCTCTGGTGGACGGAGGTATATTGCAGTATATTGCTGGGTATTGCTTGTATGGTGGCGCCCTTACTCGAGGACCTTTTAAGAGGTCCCATGAGAGAGGCTTGGTTGAGACCCGGTTCTGTCTGATTTACCCTCTGCAGGTGGCTGCTGAAGCCCGAGCCCATGTTGGTGAGAGCGATTTTCTTCTTTGCGTCATCCTCAGCTTTTCTGTGAAAGTCAGCCTCTTCTTTCCTTATACGCTCCGCCTGGAAACAAAACAAACCAATCAGAGCTGAGAAGACATACAGACAGCCAATCACAGAACATAACTAATAATAATGTGGTAAAACTAAAATAACTTGTAATCATATTTTGATTGCAAATTTAGAAATTACTTTAATGTGCCGTCCTGATCCACGTCTGGTGCTAGAACTGTCTGACTAACACCTTTCTCAAATCAAGACTCTGCAGATGGAAGTGCGTTGTCTGCAGGTTTAATGACATTCAAAAAAGTGAAACGACGATACAACCTTAAACACAAGGCATGTGCAGTACTATTTGTTGAAAGACGCCATGAACTGTGGCCGGGCAACGTGAGTTCTTGTCGTACTACGTCTTACTTCCGTACAATAAAGTTTTATTCAAAAACAGACGGTCTTCCAACTGTAGTACCTAGAATGGTCACTCGATGGCAGTATAAACATTTGCTTGTATTAACAACTCCCCAAGAATATTAACTTTACCAGAACAGAACATTTAATAATCCTTTTTTTCTGCGACAAAGAAACTGTTGTATTGATTTGGTAAAATAAAAATTACAATGGGTGTCTAAGATTTATGGTTGAATTTAAAGTGGAAGAAAATGTATATTTATTATTTAAGAACACAAACGTTAGACAATCTCTGGCCCAAATATGGTGTCCTGGTTTAGTCCTGGTTTAGTCCTGCTATAGACCTGGTTTAGACCTGTTTTAGACCTGGTTTAGTCCTGGTATAGACCTGGTTTAGACCTGGTTTAGACCTGTTTTAGACCTGGTTTAGTCCTAGTTTAGTCCTGGTTTAGACCTGGTTTAGACCTGGTTTAGTCCTAGTTTAGTCCTGGTTTAGACCTGGTTTAGACCTGGTTTAGACCTGGTTTAGTCCTGGTTTAGACCTGGTTTAGACCTGGTTTAGACCTGGTTTAGACCTGGTTTAGTCCTAGTTTAGTCCTGGTTTAGACCTGGTTTAGACCTGTTTTAGACCTGGTTTAGTCCTGGTTTAGACCTGGTCTAGTCCCGGTTTAGACCTGATTTAGACCTGGTTTAGTCCTGGTTTAGTCCTGGTTTAGACCTGGTTTAGACCTGTTTTAGACCTGGTTTAGTCCTGGTTTAGACCTGGTCTAGTCCCGGTTTAGACCAGTTTTAGACCTGGTTTAGACCTGGTTTAGACCTGGTTTAGTCCTGGTTTAGACCTGATTTAGTCCTGGTTTAGACCTGGTTTAGACCTGTTTTAGTCCTGGTTTAGACCTGGTTTAGACCTGGTTTAGACCTGGTTTAGTCCTGGTTTAGACCTGTTTTAGCCCTGGTTTAGCCCTGGTTTAGACCTGGTTTAGACCTGATTTAGTCCTGGTTTAGACCTGGTTTAGACCTGTTTTAGTCCTGGTTTAGACCTGGTTTAGACCTGTTTTAGTCCTGGTTTAGACCTGGTTTAGACCTGGTTTAGACCTGGTTTAGTCCTGGTTTAGTCCTGTTTTAGACCTGGTTTAGTCCTGGTTTAGACCTGGTTTAGACCTGGTTTAGACCTGTTTTAGCCCTGGTTTAGCCCTGGTTTAGACCTGGTTTAGACCTGGTTTAGACCTGATTTAGTCCTGGTTTAGACCTGGTTTAGACCTGTTTTAGTCCTGGTTTAGACCTGGTTTAGACCTGGTTTAGCCCTGGTTTAGCCCTGGTTTAGACCTGGTTTAGACCTGGTCTAGACCTGGTTTAGTCCTGGTTTAGACCTGATTTAGTCCTGGTTTAGACCTGGTTTAGACCTGTTTTAGTCCTGGTTTAGACCTGGTTTAGACCTGGTCTAGACCTGGTTTAGTCCTGGTTTAGACCTGATTTAGTCCTGGTTTAGACCTGGTTTAGACCTGGTTTAGACCTGGTTTAGTCCTGGTTTAGACCTGTTTTAGCCCTGGTTTAGCCCTGGTTTAGACCTGGTTTAGACCTGGTCTAGACCTGGTTTAGTCCTGGTTTAGACCTGATTTAGTCCTGGTTTAGACCTGGTTTAGACCTGTTTTAGTCCTGGTTTAGACCTGGTTTAGACCTGGTTTAGACCTGGTTTAGTCCTGGTTTAGTCCTGTTTTAGACCTGGTTTAGTCCTGGTTTAGACCTGGTTTAGACCTGGTTTAGACCTGTTTTAGACCTGTTTTAGACCTGGTTTAGGCCTGGTTTAGACCTGTTTTAGTCCTGGTTTAGTCCTGGTTTAGTCCTGGTTTAGACCTGGTTTAGACCTGGTTTAGTCCTGGTTTAGTCCTGGTTTAGTCCTGGTTTAGTCCTGTTTTAGACCTGGTTTAGTCCTGTTTTAGACCTGGTTTAGACCTGGTTTAGTCCTGGTTTAGTCCTGTTTTAGACCTGGTTTAGTCCTGGTTTAGACCTGGTTTAGACCTGGTTTAGACCTGTTTTAGACCTGGTTTAGACCTGTTTTAGACCTGGTTTAGGCCTGGTTTAGACCTGGCTTAGTCCTGGTCTAGTCCTGGTTTGGACCTGTTTTAGACCTGGTTTAGACCTGTTTTAGTCCTGGTTTAGTCCTGGTTTAGACCTGTTTTAGACCTGGTTTAGACCTGGTTTAGACCTGGTTTAGACCTGGTTTAGTCCTGGTTTAGTCCCGGTTTAGACCTGTTTTAGACCTGGTTTAGACCTGGTTTAGACCTGGTTTAGACCAGTTTTAGACCTGGTTTAGACCTGGTTTAGTCCTGGTTTAGACCCGGTTTAGATCAGGTTTAGTCCTGGTTTAGTCCTGGTTTAGACCCGGTTTAGTCCTGGTCTAGTCCTGGTTTAGTCCTGTTTTAGACCTGGTTTAGACCTGTTTTAGACCTGGTTTAGACCCGGTTTAGTCCTGGTCTAGTCCTGGTTTAGACCTGTTTTAGACCTGGTTTAGACCTGGTTTAGACCTGGTTTAGACCTGGTTTAGTCCTGGTTTAGTCCTGGTTTAGACCTGTTTTAGACCTGGTTTGGTCCTGGTCTAGTCCCGGTTTAGACCCGTTTTAGACCTGGTTTAGACCTGGTTTAGTCCTGGTTTAGACCTGGTTTAGTCGCGGTTTAGTCCTGGTTTAGACCCGGTTTAGACCCGGTGTAGACCCGGTTTAGACCTGGTTTAGTCCTGGTTTAGACCTGGTTTAGTCCCGGTTTAGTCCCGGTTTAGTCCCGGTTTAGACCCGGTTTAGACCCGGTTTAGTCCTGGTTTAGACCTGGTTTAGTCTTGGTTTAGTCCTGGTTTAGACCTGGTTTAGTCGCGGTTTAGTCCTGGTTTAGACCCGGTTTAGACCCGGTTTAGACCTGGTTTAGTCCTGGTTTAGACCTGGTTTAGTCCCGGTTTAGTCCCGGTTTAGTCCCGGTTTAGACCCGGTTTAGACCCGGTTTAGTCCTGGTTTAGACCTGGTTTAGTCCCGGTTTAGTCCCGGTTTAGACCTGGTTTAGACCCGGTTTAGACCTGGTTTAGACTTGGTTTAGTCGCGGTTTAGTCCTGGTTTAGACCCGGTTTAGACCTGGTTTAGTTCTGGTTTAGAACTGGTTTAGTCCTGGTTTAGACCCGGTTTAGACCTGGTTTAGTCCTGGTTTAGATCAGGTTTAGACCTGGTTTAGTCCTGGTTTAGTTCTGTTTTAGAACTGGTTTAGTCCTGGTTTAGACCTGGTTTAGATCAGGTTTAGTCCTGGTTTAGTCCTGGTTTAGATCAGGTTTAGTCCTGGTTTAGACCTGGTTTAGTCCTGGTTTAGACCAGGTTTAGACCCGGTTTAGATCAGGTTTAGTCCTGGTTTAGTCCTGGTTTAGAACTGGTTTAGATCAGGTTTAGACCTGGTTTAGTTCTGGTTTAGAACTGGTTTAGTCCTGGTTTAGACCCGGTTTAGATCAGGTTTAGTCCTGGTTTAGACCTGGTTTAGTCCTGGTTTAGACCTGGTTTAGACCCGGTTTAGATCAGGTTTAGTCCTGGTTTAGTCCTGGTTTAGACCCGGTTTAGATCAGGTTTAGACCCGGTTTAGACCTGGTTTAGACCCGGTTTAGTCCCGGTTTAGACCCGGTTTAGTCCCGGTTTAGGCCCAGTTTAGACCCGGTTTAGTCCCGGTTTAGACCCGGTTTAGACCTGGTTTAGTCCTGGTTTAGTCCCGGTTTAGGCCCAGTTTAGACCCGTTTTAGTCCCGGTTTAGACCTGGTTTAGTCCTGGTTTAGTCCCGGTTTAGTCCTGGTTTAGTCCTGGTTTAGACCTGGTTTAGACCCGGTTTAGTCCTGGTTTAGTCCTGGTTTAGACCTGGTTTAGACCCGGTTTAGTCCCGGTTTAGAACTGGTTTAGACCTGGTTTAGACCCAGTTTAGACCCGGTTTAGTCCCGGTTTAGACCTGGTTTAGTCCTGGTTTAGTCCTGGTTTAGTCCCGGTTTAGACCCGGTTTAGAACTGGTTTAGACCTGGTTTAGACCCGGTTTAGTCCCGGTTTAGAACTGGTTTAGACCTGGTTTAGACCCGGTTTAGTCCCGGTTTAGACCTGGTTTAGACCCGGTTTAGACCTGGTTTAGTCCCGGTTTAGACCCGGTTTAGACCCGGTTTAGACCCGGTTTAGGCCTGGTTTAGACCCGGTTTAGGCCCAGTTTAGACCCGGTTTAGACCTGGTTTAGACCCGGTTTAGTCCCGGTTTAGACCTGGTTTAGACCCGGTTTAGACCTGGTTTAGTTCCGGTTTAGGCCCGGTTTAGACCCGGTTTAGACCTGGTTTAGACCTGGTTTAGACCCGGTTTAGACCTGGATTAGACCCGGATTAGACCTGGTTTAGACCTGGTTTAGACCCGGTTTAGGCCCGGTTTAGACCCGGTTTAGACCTGGTTTAGACCTGGTTTAGACCCGGTTTAGACCTGGATTAGACCCGGATTAGACCTGGTTTAGACCTGGTTTAGACCCGGTTTAGACCTGGTTTAGACCCGGATTAGACCTGGTTTAGACCTGGTTTAGACCCGGTTTAGGCCCAGTTTAGACCCGGTTTAGACCTGGTTTAGACCCGGTTTAGACCCGGATTAGACCTGGTTTAGACCTGGTTTAGACCCGGTTTAGACCCGGTTTAGACCCGGTTTAGACCCGGTCTGTGTAGGTAGGCACCTCTCTTCGAGCCTGGCGTTCCTTGTCTTTCTCGGCTCTGATTCTCTGTTGTTCGGCACGTTCAGCTCTGCGCTTCTCCTGCAGACAATTTAACAGGTTTTAGATGGATTTGATCAGGTTTTAGTTGGACCTTCACATAAACTGTTGTGTAAAAGTCTGTACAATTCTCTCTTTGAGCGCGATGAGCTCCTCTTCTTCTTTCTTGCGACATTCGAAGTGAGCGTCGATCAGAGACTGTAGCTCGACCAGGTCTTTGTTCTGACGTTTCTTCTGAATGTCCTGCGAAACAAACCGGAGAGGTGATCATGTGACCTCAGCACTGGACCCTGATTGGACGACAAAGACAAAAACTTACATCGAAGTCGACTTTCTCTCCATCAGGAATCTTTGGAGCTGACGGCCTGAAAAACAAGTCTGTGTCAGTGCCATGTCTGGTTTTAGAGGGATTTAGTTTGACTCAGACAGGTTTATTAATACACAATGGTTTTTAAAATATACTCACTTGAACTTTGGTTTTTCCTCTGATTCAAGGCACAAATATAAAATACAAAAACAGAGAGACATCAATGAAAACAGAGAAACAGAGAACTTCAAGTCCATTTTAGTCCGTTTTACTAAAAACACTGCACAGATAGAAATGAATGTGAGACTGGACTTTAACTGGGACTAGACTGGGTTTGGAGTTAGTTCAGATGAATCAGTGTCAGATCCACTGCACTTCAACCTGAAAGATTCACTGTTAATTTACACACATACTCCTCACATTATATAAATATTACAGTGAGTTCAAATTGGACCAAAAACTGCAGAAAACTGGACCAGGACCGTTCACTCTTTACTCTCACATTCATCTGCTACCATTGACTCCCGCTGCATTTACTTTATTATTCCCTAAAGAACAGCATCGGACCAAAAGCTGCAGCGAGGTGAAGAAAAGAGGGAGAGTTTAACCTGAAAGTGTGACTCCTGATGTGAGAGTCGTTAAAGGCTCAGGAGAGTCGTTAGTGACACTGTTCCATTTAGGTGCTGTTGCTTTTCTAGAGTCAAACAGTTTTGGTTTAGGTTTCAGAACATTAGGTGGACTTTGAGTCACTATAACATTTGGGAACACTTTATTATAAATTAAATTAACAGTGGCTTACCAAGTCCACACATACATCCTTAAAGGGTGGCCTGCGGACCTATCAGCGGAGCATGGAGCTGAGCGTAAGTGATCGGTGTGTTCTTTGGAGAGCAGCCAACAACAAAGGCAGAGAGAAAATGCTTAAACTGCTTCACCAAACACACAGTGCTATGACTAAAAGGAAAGGCCTGGCCAGAGCATATTTGTGGGGACCAGGAATGGATCAGGATGAGAACATAGCAGACCTCTCAGGCTCACCACAAAGCACCTGCAGCTGCACCTTTACATCCCTGGACCTCATATTGTGCGCACGCGTCGACCTGTGTGCCGCCAGTTACAAATGCTCCGACTAGCTTTCTCACTTTTCCTTTTTTTTAAATTTAGTATTGTGTTTTATTTTGTCACCAACTTTGGACTACGTCTTGAAAACCAATTGAGGACACAAAGAGGAGGATTTTGGAGTCTTGCTTCTTGCACTCGGAACTGTTAAGTTACGATGGAACGATGGTCGCTGTTTACACAAAGGAACAGCGGCTGAAGGCTAACGTGAGCAATGTGTCTGAGGTGCCTCTCCAACATCTCAGAGGCCTGCACACGTCGAACTCATCCAGAACGAGGAGGAGGATGGTAAAGAAACAACAGAGGCTTAGGTTTAAGTCTCCTCTTTATCCTCAGCCCCCCTCCCCCGCTGGGCAGGTCTCACCTGTGTGAAATGCAGGACTTCCAGAATGAAGAACTCATTCTTTCCCTCTGCCATAAGACTCCTAAACAGCAGATAGGAGTCTACATTCACAATCACAACAGTACATGAACAATTGTTTACCTACTGCACTACCTCACTTTACTTTACACGTCACTTTACTTTACACGTCACTTTACACCATCACAACTGCACTACCTCACCTTACTACACTTTACACTTTTTGTATATTTGTATTTTTTTGGTATACTTCCATTATTATTACTTGTATATTTGTCTTATTTTTTATTTTTACTTACTTGTGTGACATTTTACTGTGGACGGCAAAGTAAGAATTTCATTGTACAGGGAAACATGCTTTCTGTCTGTACACATGACAATAAACACTTTGAATCTTTGAATCTTGAATCTTGAATCACAACCTGGTGAAACGTCAGCCCCTGGGCAGGTCTCATCACAACCTGGTGAAACCTCAGCCCCCGGGCAGGTCTCATCACAACCTGGTGAAACCTCAGCCCCCGGGCAGGTCTCATCTCAACCTTGTGAAACCTCAGCCCCCGGGCAGGTCTCATCACAACCTGGTGAAACCTCAGCCCCCTCCCCTGGGCAGGTCTCATCTCAACCTGGTGAAACCTCAGCCCCGGGCAGGTCTCATCTCAACCTTGTGAAACCTCAGCCCCCGGGCAGGTCTCATCACAACCTGGTGAAACCTCAGCCCCCTCGCTGGGCAGGTCTCAACACAACCTGGTGAAACGTCAGCCCCCGAGAACAAGGGCAGTGAGAAGATGAGACACTGGAGACAGAACTCATTGAGCCCCACGGAGACGGGTTTACTGAGGACAATCCCAGGGAGGACTTCAGAGGACAGGGCTTTGTGAAGTCCGCTTTCAGTCGAACTAAAGCAATAAAGGTCCTCGGGTCCAGGATTCTGAGTCTTTGGTCAAAACCACTTCCACTCAACAAGAAATGACGGGCACAGAGCAGAACTACCATCTTGGTCTCCGTCGTCGACTGGAGCCATGCAAAAGAGAAGCACAGACAGGACTCAGCACGAAGACACAGCAGCTCCCCCAGTGCAACTGGTTTAACTGGTTTAATATGGGTTTAACTGGTTTACCCGGTTTAATATGGGTTTAACTGGTTTAATATGGGTTTAACTGGTTTAACTGGTTTTACATGGATCTAACTGGTTTAATATGGGTTTAACTGGTTTAACTGGTTTTACATGGCTTTAACAGGTTTAACTGGTTTAACTGGTTTTTTCATGGGTTTAGGTGGATTTGATTGGGTTCAGAACAAGTTTCTAATTGGCTATTAGATGAATTCAAAATAATTTTATTGGGATTCAATTAGGTTTTAGTAGGATTGGGACAGGTTTTACTGAGACTTTAGCAAGTTTTAGTTGGACTAAAACAAATTCTATATGGATTCTGGATTTTTAGTTGGATTTTGACATTTTTCATCCAATGAAAGGGTCAAAGACTTAAATGGACAGGGTGACCTCTGATTGGACAAACAGAGAATGAGACACTAAACTCAGAAGAAACCGCGTGGACCTACCTTCTTCTTCTTCTTCTTCTTCTTCGTAGGCGTCTGCAGCAAAAGCATCAAAGCAAAGCAGAACACAACATTAAGTCAGTCTCAGCAGGTTTTAGACATGAGGCTTGTCTGAGGTCAAACCAACGGACTTCAGAGAATAAACCCTGCTGCACCATCTTCAGAGTTGGTCCCATTAATGATGATTAAACTTAACCACATTTATTCATTTACATTTATTCATTTACATTTATTCATTTTAGCTGACGCTTTTATCCAAAGCGACTTACATTGTTCTAATGTAAGTACCAGTGTTACAGTCACTGGAGGCAAGGTGGGTTAAGTGTCTTGCCCAAGGACACAACGACAGTATGAACTGTGGGGAGAGTGGGAATCGAACCGCCTACCTTCTGGTTGAAAGACGACCACTCTACCCACTGAAAACTCATGACCACATGTTGACCTAATTGATCTTTAAAGATGTGCTCTTCTTGAACTAAATTCTTAAACATGACGCTGTTACTGTGACCATTGTCTGTTTCATGGAATTCTGTTACATTTACACTATTTCTTTTGAGCTATGGGTCTGAAACCAGACTAAAGACCAGAAAAAGGAGATTCTATGTGACTCTCTTTGTCCAGAACATTTTTGGACTCCTTTCTTTAGTTTTAGTGACCTCACCTTTTACTGAGCGCTGCCCTCAGTATTTTAACGGCTGTCCATCCAAACAGTTCATGCTCAGATAAAACTGTGACACATTAATGGTGGTGATTAAATCCACACTAATCCTTTACTTAAGACCAGTCAAATCCAAGACAGTCCAGATGGATTTGTTTCTGAAATCTTTTGGTTTCACCTGGACGAGCCTCAAATAGAACCAATTAGAACAACAGAAAGAACACTTTTCCTCCAGAATCTGGACCGGTTCTGATCCAGGGACCTCCTTAAAACCAGATCTTTGTCGAAATAAGTGAATCCACAGAGTTTAAAGTGGAATCAGAACCTGTTCATCTGAAGGAAAAGAGCCAACAGATCTAGATTTACGTTACGTGTTTACATCACTGCGTAACAACAAGTATAAAACACACAGAGTCACTCTCTGGGCCTGAGCAGGCTCTGGTTCTGGAGCTCCTCCTACAGAACCAGCTCTAGAACCTGGTCAGATCCACGCTGCAACACACAGCGACACAGAACCGGACCATAGAAGCGGGTCGTGGTACCGGACTGTGGTACTGGTTCTGTTCCCCCACACTCTGCAGAACCATGGAGCGCTGGGTTCTGGACACTCTGGAGCTGGGTCTAAACTGGGCCTAAAGTGAGACTGCTGATGATGGAAACCTACCTTCAGGCTCAGGTTCTGGTTCAGGCTCTGGCTCAGGCTCTGGTTCCGGTTCTTGTTCAGGCTCTGGTTCTGGTTCGGCCTCAGGAGCTACCTCTACTTCTACTACCTCGTCCTGGGCTACGGCGCACGGCGGAGACGGATGAAGTGAAGTTACAATCAAACAGAAATAAGACAAAGACAGACAGAAATACAGACCAGGACAGGGACAGAATGAGACTGTATGAGACCAACAGGTGGCGCTGTAACTCTGAGTCTCAGACACAGTTTCCCTTTATGTTCACATTAGATTCAACTCCAGAGAGTCTAGGTCTGGCCTCTTCTGGAGTTGTTCCCTAGGTCATATTTCAATGTGAGGAGAGAAATAAAGTGTTTTTGATGCTATTGTTTCCTAAACCTCCTGAGATTAACCTGAGATAACCATGGCCCATGAACGGTTAATAAATGTTTACATGGTTTTAAATTAGTGTTGACAAGACAAGTAGTATGTGACTGGTGCTGTAAGCGGAGTTTACGGAGCTGGAGCTTGTTCTGTTAGGATCAGATCTCAGATCAGAACGTAACATGGAGCAGCCCAGAAACGTTTTATTTAAATCCGACTGTAACTGTCCACTGCAGATGATCCGAGGACAATGGTCTGGAATGGGCCAGCTTGTTTCCATATGAGGATCCTGCCGACTACGCCAAACTGAAGGAGGTGGTTCTCTGTTAAAGCAAGAACCCACTTTCCTTAAAACAAAGGCAAAAAAGTGAAACTGTGGCTGAAACAGAGTTAAAGACTGAGAAAACTGACCTCAGTTTAAAAAAAAAACAGCTGAAACACAAACTGAAACCAGAAAAAGGAGGGAGTTCAGTTTGTTTCAGGTTTTGTTTTAAACATCATGACGTAACAGGTCACATGACAAAAAGAGTGTTCTTCTCATCATGTGATTTTAAAGCGACACACATTTTTACTGAACTTTGACAGAAACACACTCCAACAGTAAAACTCTAGACCAGGACCAGGACCTGGACCAGGACCTGGACCTGGACCTATTTTTTTTTTTTTATCAATTATTAAACAATTATCAATTGATTTGAAAGAGATTTACCTTTTCAACAGAAACAGAAGAGTCAGGGTCAGAACACTAACACTACAGTCAAATCTGAACAGGTTTTTGTTGAATTTAGAAGTTTTAGATAAACCACAATGGTTTAAATTCAGACCCAGTGTGGACATCATTATTAAATAAAAACATAAGAAAATTTTTCACACAATACAAGTAAATATGAAAAAAATGAAATTCAAACACAACAGAACTCACCTTCAAGCTGTTCCCTGAAACAGAACAGAGTCATGTGATCAGAACAGAGTCATGTGAACAGGACAGAGTCATGTAAACAGGACAGAATCATGTGATCAGAACAGAGTCATGTGAACAGGACAGAGTCATGTGATCAGGAAAGTCATGTGACCAGGACAGAGTCATGTGATCAGAACAGAGTCATGTGACCAGGACAGAGTCATGTGAACAGGACAGAGTCATGTGATCAGAACAGAGTCATGTGAACAGGACAGAGTCATGTAAACAGGACAGAATCATGTGATCAGAACAGAGTCATGTGAACAGGACAGAATCATGTGATCAGAACAGAGTCATGTGAACAGGACAGAGTCATGTGATCAGAACAGAGTCATGTGAACAGGACAGAGTCATGTGAACAGGACAGAGTCATGTGATCAGAACAGTCATGTGATCAGGACAGAGTCATGTGATCAGAACAGAGTCATGTGATCAGAACAGAGTCATGTGAACAGGACAGAGTCATGTGATCAGGAAAGTCATGTGAACAGAGCAGAGTCATGTGATCAGAACAGAGTCATGTGAACAGGACAGAGTCATGTGATCAGGAAAGTCATGTGACCAGGACAGAGTCATGTGATCAGAACAGAGTCATGTGACCAGGACAGAGTCATGTGATCAGAACAGAGTCATGTGATCAGAACAGAGTCATGTGAACAGGACAGAGTCATGTGATCAGGACAGAGTCATGTGAACAGGACAGAGTCATGTGATCAGAACAGAGTCATGTGAACAGGACAGAGTCATGTGATCAGAAGAGAGTCATGTGATCAGAACAGAGTCATGTGATCAGAAGAGAGTCATGTGATCAGAACAGAGTCATGTGAACAGGACAGAGTCATGTGAACAGGACAGAGTCATGTGAACAGGACAGAGTCATGTGATCAGAACAGAGTCATGTGAAGAGGACAGAGTCATGTGAACAGGACAGAGTCATGTGATCAGAACAGAGTCATGTGATCAGGAAAGAGTCATGTGAACAGGACAGAGTCATGTGAACAGGACAGAGTCATGTGATCAGAGCAGAGTCATGTGATCAGAAGAGAGTCATGTGATCAGAACAGAGTCATGTGATCAGAACAGAGTCATGTGATCAGGACAGAGTCATGTGATCAGAAGAGAGTCATGTGATCAGAACAGAGTCATGTGATCAGAAGAGAGTCATGTGATCAGAACAGAGTCATGTGAACAGGACAGAGTCATGTGATCAGGACAGAGTCATGTGATCAGAAGAGAGTCATGTGATCAGAAGAGAGTCATGTGAACAGGACAGAGTCATGTGATCAGAACAGAGTCATGTGATCAGAACAGAGTCTTGTGATCAGAAGAGAGTCATGTGATCAGAACAGAGTCATGTGATCAGAATAGAGTCATGTGATCAGAAGAGAGTCATGTGAACAGGACAGAGTCATGTGAACAGGACAGAGTCATGTGATCAGGACAGAGTCATGTGATCAGAACAGAGTCATGTGAACAGGACAGAGTCATGTGATCAGGACATAGTCATGTGATCAGAACAGAGTCATGTGATCAGGACAGTCATGTGATCAGGACAGAGTCATGTGATCAGAACAGTCATGTGATCAGGAAAGTCATGTGATCAGGACAGAGTCATGTGATCAGAACAGAGTCATGTGAACAGGACAGAGTCATGTGATCAGGACAGAGTCATGTGATCAGGAAAGTCATGTGATCAGAACAGAGTCATGTGATCAGAACAGAGTCATGTGATCAGGACAGAGTCATGTGATCAGAACAGAGTCATGTGATCAGGACAGTCATGTGATCAGGACAGAGTCATGTGAACAGGACAGAGTCATGTGATCAGGACAGTCATGTGATCAGGAAAGTCATGTGATCAGGACAGAGTCATGTGATCAGAACAGAGTCATGTGAACAGGACAGAGTCATGTGATCAGAACAGAGTCATGTGATCAGGACAGTCATGTGATCAGGACAGAGTCATGTGAACAGGACAGAGTCATGTGAACAGAAGAGAGTCATGTGATCAGGACAGTCATGTGATCAGGACAGAGTCATGTGATCAGAACAGAGTCATGTGATCAGAACAGAGTCATGTGATCAGGACAGTCATGTGATCAGGAAAGTCATGTGATCAGAACAGAGTCATGTGATCAGAACAGAGTCATGTGATCAGAACAGAGTCATGTGATCAGGAAAGTCATGTGATCAGGACAGAGTCATGTGAACAGGACAGAGTCATGTGATCAGGAAAGTCATGTGATCAGGACAGAGTTATGTGATCAGAACAGAGTCATGTGAACAGGACAGTCATGTGATCAGGACAGAGTCATGTGAACAGGACAGAGTCATGTGATCAGGACAGTCATGTGATCAGGACAGAGTCATGTGATCAGAACAGAGTCAAGTGATCCGGACAGAGTCATTTGATCAGAACAGAGTCATGTGATCAGGATAAGTTTGATCACATTACTCCGGTCCTGGCTTCTATACATTGGCTTCCTATTTATGTTAGAGCTGATGTCAAAGTTCTCCTGTTAACATAAAAAAAATCCTTTGTCGACGCGCGCCCTCTGACCTATCTGACCTCATCACCCGGTATACTCCAGCTCACACTGGCTGTAGCTGTAGGTACACACTCACACTGGCTGTAGCGACAGGTACACGCTCACACTGGCTGTATTGACAGGTACACGCTCACACTGGCTGTAGGTACACGGTCACACTGAATGTAGCTGTAGGTACACGCTCACACTGGCTGTAGCGACAGGTACACACTCACACTGGCTGTAGCGACAGGTACACGCTCACACTGGCTGTAGCGACAGGTACACACTCACACTGGCTGTAGCTGTAGATACACGCTCACACTGGCTGTAGCTGCAGGTACACGCCACACTGGCTGTAGCTGCAGGTACACGCTCACACTGGCTGTAGCTGTAGGTACACACTCACACTGGCTGTAGCTGTAGATACACGCTCACACTGGCTGTAGCGGCAGGTACACGCTCACACTGGCTGTAGCGACAGGTACACGCTCACACTGGCTGTAGCGACAGGTACACACTCACACTGGCTGTAGCTGTAGATACACGCTCACACTGGCTGTAGCTGCAGGTACACGCTCACACTGGCTGTAGCTGCAGGTACACGCTCACACTGGCTGTAGCTGTAGGTACACACTCACACTGGCTGTAGCTGCAGGTACACGCTCACACTGGCTGTAGCTGTAGGTACACACTCACACTGGCTGTAGCTGTAGATACACGCTCACACTGGCTGTAGCTGCAGGTACACGCTCACACTGGCTGTAGCTGTAGATACACGCTCACACTGGCTGTAGCTGCAGGTACACGCTCACACTGGCTGTAGCTGTAGGTACACACTCACACTGGCTGTAGCTGTAGATACACGCTCACACTGGCTGTAGCTGCAGGTACACGCTCACACTGGCTGTAGCTGTAGGTACACACTCACACTGGCTGTAGCTGTAGATACACGCTCACACTGGCTGTAGCTGTAGGTACACGCTCACACTGGCTGTAGCTGCAGGTACACGCTCACACTGGCTGTAGCTGCAGGTACACGCTCACACTGGCTGTAGCTGTAGATACACGCTCACACTGGCTGTAGCTGCAGGTACACGCTCACACTGGCTGTAGCTGTAGGTACACACTCACACTGGCTGTAGCTGTAGATACACGCTCACACTGGCTGTAGCTGTAGGTACACACTCACACTGGCTGTAGCGACAGGTACACGCTCACACTGGCTGTATTGACAGGTACACGCCACACTGGCTGTAGGTACACGGTCACACTGAATGTAGCTGTAGGTACACGCTCACACTGGCTGTAGCTGTAGGTACACACTCACACTGGCTGTAGCGACAGGTACACGCTCACACTGGCTGTATTGACAGGTACACGCTCACACTGGCTGTAGGTACACGGTCACACTGAATGTAGCTGTAGGTACACGCTCACACTGGCTGTAGCGACAGGTACACTCACACTGGCTGTAGCGACAGGTACACGCTCACACTGGCTGTAGCGACAGGTACACACTCACACTGGCTGTAGCTGTAGATACACGCTCACACTGGCTGTAGCTGCAGGTACACGCTCACACTGGCTGTAGCTGCAGGTACACGCTCACACTGGCTGTAGCTGTAGGTACACACTCACACTGGCTGTAGCTGTAGATACACGCTCACACTGGCTGTAGCGGCAGGTACACGCTCACACTGGCTGTAGCAACAGGTACACGCTCACACTGGCTGTAGCGACAGGTACACACTCACACTGGCTGTAGCTGTAGATACACGCTCACACTGGCTGTAGCTGCAGGTACACGCTCACACTGGCTGTAGCTGCAGGTACACGCCACACTGGCTGTAGCTGTAGGTACACACTCACACTGGCTGTAGCTGTAGATACACGCTCACACTGGCTGTAGCTGTAGGTACACACTCACACTGGCTGTAGCGACAGGTACACGCTCACACTGGCTGTATTGACAGGTACACGCTCACACTGGCTGTAGGTACACGGTCACACTGAATGTAGCTGTAGGTACACGCTCACACTGGCTGTAGCGACAGGTACACGCTCACACTGGCTGTAGCGACAGGTACACGCTCACACTGGCTGTAGCGACAGGTACACGCTCACACTGGCTGTAGCGACAGGTACACACTCACACTGGCTGTAGCTGTAGGTACACACTCACACTGGCTGTAGCAACAGGTACACGCTCACACTGGCTGTAGCGACAGGTACACGCTCACACTGGCTGTAGCGACAGGTACACGCTCACACTGGCTGTAGCTGCAGGTACACACTCACACTGGCTGTAGCTGTAGGTACACGGTCACACTGGCTGTAGCGACAGGTACACGCTCACACTGGCTGTAGCGACAGGTACACGCTCACACTGGCTGTAGCGACAGGTACACACTCACACTGGCTGTAGCTGCAGGTACACGCTCACACTGGCTGTAGCTGCAGGTACACGCTCACACTGGCTGTAGCTGCAGGTACACGCTCACACTGGCTGTAGCGACAGGTACACACTCACACTGGCTGTAGCTGTAGGTACACACTCACACTGGCTGTAGCGACAGGTACACACTCACACTGGCTGTAGCGACAGGTACACACTCACACTGGCTGTAGCTGCAGGTACACACTCACACTGGCTGTAGCTGTAGGTACACGGTCACACTGGCTGTAGCTGTAGGTAAACGGTCACACTGGCTGTAGCGACAGGTACACACTCACACTGGCTGTAGCGACAGGTACACACTCACACTGGCTGTAGCGACAGGTACACACTCACACTGGCTGTAGCGACAGGTACACGCTCACACTGGCTGTAGCGACAGGTACACACTCGCACTGGCTGTAGCTGTAGATACACGCTCACACTGGCTGTAGCGACAGGTACACACTCACACTGGCTGTAGCTGCAGGTACACGCTCACACTGGCTGTAGCGACAGGTACACGCTCACACTGGCTGTAGCGACAGGTACACACTCACACTGGCTGTAGCTGTAGGTACACACTCACACTGGCTGTAGCGACAGGTACACGCTCACACTGGCTGTAGCTGTAGGTACACGCTCACACTGGCTGTAGCGACAGGTACATGCTCACACTGGCTGTTGCTGTAGGTACACACTCACACTGGCTGTAGCGACAGGTACACGCTCACACTGGCTGTAGCTGTAGGTACACACTCACACTGGCTGTAGCGGCAGGTACACGCTCACACTGGCTGTTGCTGTAGGTACACACTCACACTGGCTGTAGCTGTAGGTACACGCTCACACTGGCTGTAGCGACAGGTACACGCTCACACTGGCTGTTGCTGTAGGTACACACTCACACTGGCTGTTGCTGTAGGTACACACTCACACTGGCTGTTGCTGTAGGTACACGCTCACACTGGCTGTAGCTGTAGGTACACGCTCACACTGGCTGTAGCGACAGGTACATCCTCACACTGGCTGTAGCTGTAGGTACACACTCACACTGGCTGTAGCTGTAGGTACACGCTCACACTGGCTGTTGCTGTAGGTACACACTCACACTGGCTGTTGCTGTAGGTACACACTCACACTGGCTGTTGCTGTAGGTACACGCTCACACTGGCTGTAGCTGTAGGTACACGCTCACACTGGCTGTAGCGACAGGTACACGCTCACACTGGCTGTTGCTGTAGGTACACACTCACACTGGCTGTAGCGACAGGTACACACTCACACTGGCTGTAGCTGTAGGTACACACTCACACTGGCTGTAGCGGCAGGTACACGCTCACACTGGCTGTTGCTGTAGGTACACACTCACACTGGCTGTAGCGACAGGTACACGCTCACACTGGCTGTAGCGACAGGTACACACTCACACTGGCTGTAGCTGTAGGTACACGCTCACACTGGCTGTAGCAGGTACACACTCACACTGGCTGTAGCTGTAGGTACACGCTCACACTGGCTGTAGCGACAGGTACACTCTCACACTGGCTGTAGCTGCAGGTACATGCTCACACTGGCTGTAGCGACAGGTACACGCTCACACTGGCTGTTGCTGTAGGTACACACTCACACTGGCTGTAGCTGTAGGTACACGCTCACACTGGCTGTAGCGACAGGTACATGCTCACACTGGCTGTTGCTGTAGGTACACACTCACACTGGCTGTAGCTGTAGGTACACGCTCACACTGGCTGTAGCTGTAGGTACACGCTCACACTGGCTGTAGCGACAGGTACACGCTCACACTGGCTGTTGCTGTAGGTACACACTCACACTGGCTGTTGCTGTAGGTACACACTCACACTGGCTGTTGCTGTAGGTACACGCTCACACTGGCTGTAGCTGTAGGTACACGCTCACACTGGCTGTAGCGACAGGTACATGCTCACACTGGCTGTAGCTGTAGGTACACACTCACACTGGCTGTAGCTGACAGGTACACGCTCACACTGGCTGTTGCTGTAGGTACACGCTCACACTGGCTGTTGCTGTAGGTACACACTCACACTGGCTGTTGCTGTAGGTACACGCTCACACTGGCTGTAGCTGTAGGTACACGCTCACACTGGCTGTAGCGACAGGTACATGCTCACACTGGCTGTTGCTGTAGGTACACACTCACACTGGCTGTAGCGACAGGTACACACTCACACTGGCTGTAGCTGTAGGTACACACTCACACTGGCTGTAGCGGCAGGTACACGCTCACACTGGCTGTTGCTGTAGGTACACACTCACACTGGCTGTAGCGACAGGTACACGCTCACACTGGCTGTAGCGACAGGTACACACTCACACTGGCTGTAGCTGTAGATACACGCTCACACTGGCTGTAGCGACAGGTACACACTCACACTGGCTGTAGCTGTAGATACACGCTCACACTGGCTGTAGCGACAGGTACACTCTCACACTGGCTGTAGCTGCAGGTACATGCTCACACTGGCTGTAGCGACAGGTACACACTCACACTGGCTGTAGCTGTAGATACACGCTCACACTGGCTGTAGCGGCAGGTACACGCTCACACTGGCTGTAGCGACAGGAACACGCTCACACTGGCTGTAGCGACAGGTACACGCTCACACTGGCTGTAGCTGTAGGTACACGCTCACACTGGCTGTAGCGACAGGTACACGCTCACACTGGCTGTAGCGACAGGTACACGCTCACACTGGCTGTAGCGACAGGTACACGCTCACACTGGCTGTAGCGACAGGTACACGCTCACACTGGCTGTAGCGACAGGTACACACTCACACTGGCTGTAGCTGTAGGTACACGCTCACACTGGCTGTAGCGACTGGTACACACTCACACTGGCTGTAGCTGTAGGTACACACTCACACTGGCTGTAGCTGTAGGTACACACTCACACTGGCTGTAGCTGTAGGTACACACTCACACTGGCTGTAGCTGTAGGTACACGGTCACACTGGCTGTAGGTACACACTCACACTGGCTGTAGCTGTAGGTACACGCTCACACTGGTTGTAGCTGTAGGTACACACTCACACTGGCTGTAGCTGTAGGTACACGCTCACACTGGCTGTAGCGACAGGTACACACTCACACTGGCTGTAGCTGTAGGTACACGCTTACACTGGCTGTAGCGGAAGGTACACACTCACACTGGCTGTAGCTGTAGGTACACGCTCACACTGGCTGTAGCGACAGGTACACACTCACACTGGCTGTAGCTGTAGGTACACGCTCACACTGGCTGTAGCTGTAGGTACACGCTCACACTGGCTGTAGCTGTAGGTACACGCTCACACTGGCTGTAGCAACAGGTACACACTCACACTGGCTGTAGGTACACGCTCACACTGGCTGTAGCGAAAGGTACACACTCACACTGGCTGTAGCTGTAGGTACACGCTCACACTGGCTGTAGCGACAGGTACACACTCACACTGGCTGTAGCTGTAGGTACACGCTCACAATGGCTGTAGCTGTAGGTACACGCTCACACTGGCTGTAACTGTAGGTACACACTCACAATGGCTGTAGGTAAAGGTACACACTCACACTGGCTGTAGCTGTAGGTACACGCTCACACTGGCTGTAGCTGTAGGTACACGCTCACACTGGCTGTAGCGACAGGTACACACTCACACTGGCTGTAGCTGTAGGTACACGCTCACACTGGCTGTAGCGGCAGGTACACACTCACACTGGCTGTAGCTGTAGGTACACGCTCACACTGGCTGTAGCGACAGGTACACACTCACACTGGCTGTAGCTGTAGGTACACGCTCACACTGGCTGTAGCGACAGGTACACACTCACACTGGCTGTAGCTGTAGGTACACGCTCACACTGGCTGTAGCGACAGGTACACACTCACACTGGCTGTAGCTGTAGGTACACGCTCACACTGGCTGTAGCGGCAGGTACACAGTCACACTGGCTGTAGCTGTAGGTACACGCTCACACTGGCTGTAGCGAAAGGTACACACTCACACTGGCTGTAGCTGTAGGTACACGCTCACACTGGCTGTAGCGGCAGGTACACACTCACACTGGCTGTAGCTGTAGGTACACGCTCACACTGGCTGTAGCGACAGGTACACGCTCACAATGGCTGTAGCTGTAGGTACACGCTCACACTGGCTGTAGCGACAGGTACACACTCACACTGGCTGTAGCTGTAGGTACACGCTCACACTGGCTGTGTGAGTGAAACAAAAACCTTTCACTCATAGTTAGTGGTTGGGTAAGGCCATTTATTGTCAATCAACCGTGTTTACTCTTTTTAAATCATAATGACTACAGACACTATCCTGTTCAAAAGTTTACATACCCCAGTTCTTAATGCTGTATATTGCCACCTTTAACATCAATGACAGCTTGAAGTCTTTTATGGTAGTTGTGGATAAGGCTCTTTATGTTTTTCGTCAGATGGTAAAGCTGCAAATTCTTTTTGGCAAAAAGCCTCTAGTTCCTGTAATTTCTTGGCCTGTTTTGCATGAACTGCACGTTTGAGATCTCCTCAGAGTGGTTCAATGTTACTGAGGTCAGGAGACTGAGGCCAGTCCAGAACCTTCACTTTCTGCTGCTGTAGCCAATGACAGGTCGACTTGGTCTTGTGCTTTGGATCGTTGTCATGTTGGAACGTGTGCCTGTGCCTTTGCAGCTCACACATCCCCAAAACATCAGATTCACCTCCATGTTTCACAGTAGGACTGGTGTACCTTTCATCATAGGCCTTGTTGACTCTTCAAGATTTCAAGATTTTTTTTTTATTCGTCACATACAAAATTATATACAGCATATATAACCAGCATTGAAATGTGAGTCAGGTCCGCTTCATGGACAGTGCAATTATTAAGGAAAACACACAGATGAAAATATGCATGAATATAGCTATGTAAGAATGAAATAAAAGTAAACAATAAAAAATATAAGAATAGAATATAAAAAATGTGTATTGTGGGATTAAATCTAGATCGCAAAATAATGTACATGAATGTAAACTGTAGACTTAAGTATTAAAATGTACAGGGATGTACAATGTGCATATACTAGATTAGATTAGATTAGATTCAACTTTATTGTCATTACACAAGTACAGGTACAAGGCAACGAAATGCAGTTTAGGTCTAACCAGAAGTGCAATAGCAGTAAAGTGCAGGATATATACAATGGTTGCGTACGTGCAGGATATGGAGATGTACAGGATTTACAGGTAATATGTACAATGAATATAAATATACAGATGGTTATTACTATAAAAGGTGAGTGTGTGCCATAAATATAATTACAGGTGTCTCTTTTCTATAAACAGCATTTACAGGTGAATATGTACTCTAAATGTAATGTAATACACACACAGCCGCACACACACATACACACACTCACTCACATACACACACACATACACACACAACCATACACACATACACACACACACACACAACCATACACACATACACACACAAACATACACACATACACCCAGGGGAGTTAGACCGGGAGAGCTATACACACACTCACTCACACAAACACACACACACTGCATACTCACACTCACACACACAAACACACACACACACTCACATACACACTCACATGCACACGACTCACATACATACACTCACACACACTCACATACACGCACTCACACACAAGCACTCACATACACACATACATACTCACACACATACACACACACACACACACACATATACACATACACACACACACACATATACACACACACCCACGCACACACACACAAACAAACATACACACACACACACACACACACACACACACATGTGATATACAGATGTCTCTGACTATGAACAGAATTTTACAGGTAGGTGTATGCAATTGTATGTTAGCTTAAGGTAAGCAGTAGATTTAAGGTAGTGCAAACAGTGAAATGTAAACAGTTGGTAGCAAAGGTGCAGTAGTGCAGGGGATGGTGGGATGGTGGGGGATGAGAGGAGAGTCTGTGAGGGGAGTGGGATGGTGGTGGGGGGGTAGAAGAGTCTATGAGGGTAGTGGGATGGTGGGGGTGAGAGAGGAGTCTGTGAGAGGTGTGGGGTCAGCAAGGGTTAGAGTTCAGTAAAGACACAGCTCTGGGGAAGAAACTGTTCTTTAGTCTGCTGGTTCTAGTCCGGAGGCTCCTGAAACGCCTGCCGGAGGGGAGGAGAGGACAGTCTGTGGGCTGGGTGGGAGGAGTCCTTAAGGATGCTGCGAGCTCGGCGCAGACAGCGTTTCCTCTGGATGTTTTCGATGGCAGGAAGTGGAGTCCCTGTGATGCGTTGGGCAGTTTTCACCACCCGCTGCAATGCCTTGCGCTCCGCGACAGAGCAGCACCCATACCACACTGTGACACATTTCGTCAGGATGCTTTCTATCGCGCAGCGGTAGAAGTTCACCAGGATGGCCGAGGAGAGCTGGTTCTTCCTCAGTGTCCTCAGGAAGAAGAGGCGCTGGTGAGCCTTCTTGACCAGGCTGGAGGTGTTGGTTGTCCAGGTCATGTCAGCCGAGATGTGGGTCCCCAGGAACTTGAAGCTGGAGACACGCTCAACGTCAAGTGCCATAGCAACTGCATCCTCTGTGCTCCTATTGCTGCGGTAAGCAAACTGATGCGGGTCCAATGTGGGTGGTATGGAGTCTTTTAGGTGTTCCAGGATCAGCCGCTCAAAGCACTTCATGATGATGGGTGTGAGTGCTACAGGGCGGTAGTCGTTGGGGCACCTTGGACTAGAGTGTTTTGGCACTGGCACAATGGAAGTGCATTTGAAGCATGTTGGTACAGCTGCTTGGGCAAGAGACAGGTTGAAAATGTCTGTAAAAACCCCAGCGAGCTGCTCCGCACATGCCCTGAGAACACGACCAGGGATGTTGTCTGGTCCAGCAGCCTTGTGTGTGCTGATCCGGCTCAGTGCCTTGCAGACATCAGTGGATGAGAGTGTTAGTGGAGGGTGGTCAACTGAGGGTTTGAGCTTGGTTGCAGTTTCTCTGTTGTCTCTTTCAAAGCGAGCATAAAAGTCATTTAGCTCATTCAGGAAGTTGACATCGGTGGCTGCAGGGGTGGAGTGGGTGGGTTTGTAGTCACTGATGGCCTGGATGCCCTGCCACATGCGTCGAGGGTCAGAGTTGGAGAAGTGTCCCTCTATCTTCAGCTTGTAGCAGTGCTTGGCCTTTTTGATGCCCCTCTTCAGGTTTGCTCTGGATGTGCTGTAGGCTTGTGCGTCTCCTGATCTGAAGGCAGTATTGCGTGTCTTCAACAGGAGTCGCACTTCCTTGTTCATCCATGGCTTCTGATTTGGGTATGTGGTGATCTGTTTCTGGGTTGTAACACTGTCAATGGTGGTATAATTATAATCCAATACAGAGGAGGTGTAGCAGTCAATGTCTGTGTGAGCACCACTGGTGGCTTGGGAAGCAAACATACTCCAGTCTGTGTGTAGAAACTTTTCCTGGAGTGTGAAATCTACCCCCGCAGGCCACACCTTGATGGTCTTCACTGATGGCTTCACACGGTTGATGAGGGGTGTATATTTTGGAGTGAGGAACAGAGATATGTGATCTGATTGTCCCAGGTGGGGAGGGTGTCGCCACGTAAGCTCCAGCCATGTTTGTGTAGACATGATCTAGGGTTTTGTTCCTCTGGTGTGACAGGAAACATTCTGATGAAATTTGGGTAGCACAGTCTTTAAGTTAGAGTGATTAAAATCACCCGCAACAATAAACGCTGCTTCCGGGTGAATAGTCTGTTGTTTACTGATGGCTGCATAAAGTTCTTTCATAGCAAGCTTGGCATCAGCGTCCGGGGGAATATAAGCTGCAGTTATAATGGTGGAGGTGAACTCGCGCAGATAGAACGGTCTACATTTAACCATGAGAAACTCTAGGTTAGCTGAACAATGGCTCCCAACAACAGCGGAGTTTGTGCACCAAGCTTTGTTAATATAAATACACAATCCGCCTCCCCTTGTCTTACCGGATCCATCTGTTGTTCTGTCCGCGCGGAGCATGTGATGTCCCGTGAGCTCAATAGCGGAGTCTGGTATTCCACTATTTAACCACGTCTCCGTGAAGATAAGGACGCGTTACAGTTCAGAAGTCTTTTGCTGTGTGTCATGTTGAGTCAAATCTCATCCATTTTGTTCACTAGCGATCGTACATTGGCGAGGAAGATACTGGGTAAAGAGAGCCGGTGAGGTGTTAGCTTTAGCCTAGCTCTGAGTCCTCCACGTCTCCCCCTTCTCTGTTTACGTTCTCGACGCCGCCTGCGAGCACTTCCGCCCGGCCGGGAAGAATGAGCTGCCACGGGCGTCCTAGTGATTTCAGGAGGGAGTCGAAGGTTGTCCATAAAACCGTCGGAAAATTGCAAACCAATATCCAAAAGCTCACTCCGGGTGTACGATGTAAAGGCACAACTGTTCTGCACAAACAGACCCGAGATAAGCAAGAGTAATACTGCAAAATTGCAGAAACTGGAGAGAACCCGAGCCTCGCGATATACTCGCGCCGCCATCTTGGATCTAACAAGATGGCGGCGCATTTAGCTGTGGTCTTAAATATTAAGATACACAGGAAGGTGCAAGAAGCAAATGTGCAAAACAGGGTGACACTGTCAGTGTGTCTATGAGAGGTAGTGTATGAAGTAAAAAGATAAAGTGGACATTAAGTGGAGGCATGAGGATGTTAAGAAGCAGGTTTAGAGTTCAAGAGCCTGATGGCCTGGGGGAAGAAACTCCTCCTGAGTCTCTCGGTTTTTGCCATCAGGCTACGGTAGCGCTTACCAGATGGCAGCAAAGTGAAAATATGATTACTGGGGTGGGTGGAGTCTTTGATGATTTTTGCAGCTCTGCTTCTGCAGCGTTTGTGGTAGATGTCCTGCAGAGAGGGGAGAGCTGACCCTGAAATGCGCTCAGCTAAGCGCACAACTCTCTGCAGGGCTTTGCAGTCTTGACTGGAGCTGTTCCCATACCACACTGAGATACATTGAGTCAATACACTTTCTATAGCCCCAGAATAGAAAGTTTTCAGGATTGCTGGTGAGACCCTGAATTTCCTCAGCTGTTGCAGATGGTACAGTCTTTGCCTGGCTTTATTAACCTGTGTTTGAGTGTGAGTAGTCCAAGTCAGGTCCTCAGAGATGTTTACACCAAGGTACTTGAAGCTACTCACCCACTCCACAGGGGTCCCGCTTATCTTAAGAGGAGTGTAGGGCTGCTGCTGCCTCTTTCTGAAGTCTACAATCAGTTCTTTTGTTTTGCTCACATTCAGAGAGAGGCAGTTGTCCTGGCACCATGATGTTAATTTCTCTACCTCATCCAAGTATGTGGTCTCATTATTGTTGTGAATGAGGCCCAGAACCACAGTATCATCAGCGAATTTGATAATGGATGTGGAGCTGTGCGAGGACACGCAGTCGTGTGTGTAGAGAGAGTAGAGCAGGGGACTCAGGACACAGCCCTGTGGGGCTCCTACGTTCAGTGTGATGGAGCTGGAGGTGTACTGGCCTAGTTTCACCACTTGAGGTCTGCCGGTGAGGAAATCAAGGATCCAGTCGCAGAGTGATGAATTCAGTCCGAGATCAGTGAGTTTGGAGGCTAGCTTTATGGGGACAATAGTATTAAAAGCTATAGTCAATAAATAGCAGCCTTAGGTAGTTAGTAGTTAGAATAGGTAGTTCCTGTTATTGCTGTCAATGTGTGTGAGAGAAGATTGCAGGTTGTGAGAGATGGCATCATCTGTGGATCTGTTTGTGCGATAAGCAAACTGAAGAGGGTCCAAAGTATCCGGGATGGAGGAGCAGATGACGTTTTTAACCAGTCCCTCAAAGACCTTCATGACTATTGATGTGAGGGCAACTGGACGATAGTCATTTAGACAAGAGGGTTTATTGTTTTTTGGTACAGGGATGATGGTCGATTTTTTGAATGAGGTGGGAACCACCGATGTGGCAAGAGACTCATTAAAAATGGATGTAAACAAACCAGCGAGCTGATCAGCGCAGGACCGCAGAACACGGCCAGAAATCCCATCAGGTCCAGCTGCTTTCCTTACATTCACTCGCTTTAGTGCCCTCCGAACCTCGTCCTCCGACACGGTGATCGCATGATGATCGCTGCTCTGACTGCTGCTCCCTGACGCGCTGATCGGCAGACTCACACTGCTTAGGTTGCTTTCGAAGCGGCCGTAGAAAGTGTTAAGCTCGTCAGCCAGCGACGGATCTGCTCTCACCTCTGTAGAAGATTTATTTCCAAAGTCACAGATGGTCCTTAGTCCTTGCCACATGTGTCGGGAGTCATTTAGCTGTAAATGTGACTCAATGCGTTCCCTGTGTCTGTGTTTGGCGGCTCTTACTGGGTGTCGGAGAGCATAGCACGATGCTTTGTACTCGCTCATGTTTCCCGACAGAAGGCCGGCGTTGTAAGTGCGTTTGTTTATTGCTGCACGGATTGATCTGTCCACCCACGGTTTCTGATTGGAGAATGACCTTACAGTTATTGTGTCCGTAGCTTGTTCGGCTAGCGTGTTTACAAAGCTTAGCGCTACATCCGTGAACTCGCTGACGTCCAATGAGCTTGCGCGAAACATGACCCAGTCTACGTCATCAAGAGCCGCCTGCAACGTTGCTTCTGATTGGGCGGACCAACGCGTCACCAAATGAAAAATTTGGGTCTTATCACTGCAAATAACTTTGTTGAAGTTCTAAGGCTTGTCTCTGAGCTGTTAGGCGTATTACAATACTCCTGACAGCTCAGAGACAAGGATGCTTTTTGACATTTCTGCAGTAAGGCTTTCTTCTGGCGACTCGACCGTGCAGCCCATTTTTCTTCAAGTGCTTCCTTATTGTTCATCTTGAAACAGCCACACCACCTTTTTTTTAGAGAGTTCTGTATTTCATCTAAAGTTATTTGTGGGTTTTTCTTCGCATCCCAAAGAATTTCCTTGGCAGTTGTGGCTAAAATATTTGTTGGCCCACCTGACCTTTTCATTCTTCACTTCTTAATTAGAGTTTGAACACGGCTGATTGGCATTCTCGATTCCTTGTATATCTTTTAATGTCCCTTTCCAGTTTTATACAGTTCAATTACCTTTTCCCACAGATCCTTTTACAATGCTTTTGCTTTCCCCACGACTCAGAAACATCAGTGCAGCACTGGATGAAAGATGCAAGGGTCTGTCAGGAGCCCAGAAACTCACTGACCTTTAACACACACACTGAATAAAAACAGGTCACAGGTGAGGATGGTTACCTTTAGAAGCCATTCAAACTTGTTTTTGTAAATTTGTGCATGTTCTCATGCCAATATTACCATCAGGGTCATTTGGGTAGTTTAAGTTGTCATTATGAATTAAAAAAAAGTAAACACAGTTGTTTTACAATAAATGGCTTCATCCAAACACTAACTATGATTGGAAAAATAAATCTGTGTTATTATTCATATTCTCTGAAAAATGGACAAATATATGTATATATATATATATATATATATATATATATATATATAGTATAAAATGAAGACAGTCCATTAGATGTAGTCAACAGAAATTTGCGCAACTTTTAAAAACTATAGGGACCATCACAGCCAGTGGTAAATCTTAAATAAGGCTGTTCCTGGCAGGGGATATTAGTGCTGACAGCCGCTAGCTAGAACAAGGGGTGGTCCACACATGTCCGAAATCTCCAGAACAAGAAGGCGCTATCTTGACATAACAACCCAATAATTCAAGTCAAAACTATACATTTCTCGCCTGAAAATATCTCAAAAATAACCTCACAACAACGGCAATAATTAAACTTTTAACTTACCATTAACTTACTATGTCATTCGCCATTGCTGCCATCAAAATGCATTCTGGGATACTGGGCTGTCTCAAGTCTACACAAGTTATAATCCCATGCATCCTCAATAAAATGGGCGGGGCAAGAACACATCCGGGCATCCTGAGCGGACTTGTAAAAATGCGTTCTTTGAATTGTAACTTGGGCAGCCACAGATGTTTAAAAAGAACATACTGTAAGTACAGACAAGAATGCATATTGAGAAACGGCCAGAGTCATGTGATCATCAGTCATGTGATCAGGACAAAGTGATGGTGAGTTAACTTAACCCCAGTCTGGTGTTTATTGTACAGGTAAGGACAGAGCTGACTCCTGGTGCAGTCAGGTGTGTTTTTGAGTCACATTGGTCTGTGTTGTGTCATGTTAAACAGCTCTGTGCAGATCATATGAGTACACTTATATTTCTGTTAAAATGTGTTATAAGTGTAATACAGAGACTCACTCAGTGGGTGTTATATACGTACATTATTACATTTGTTATAGTTATTAGAGGAAGTGTCTCTTCAGGAGGTATTCATGTGTGTAAGCAGTTGTGCTTTTATTAAAGAGACTCACTCAGTGTCAGACATGTCGACGGGACGTCACTCCTGAAACAGACACAAATATTCATCATTAGTGCGTCAGAATAAACCGCTCTCAGACATTCATCATGTACAGTAGATAATCTAATTCAGCTCCAGAGTTTCTCAGTATAGGGTTAGGGTCGATCTGAAGATGAGGATAAGAAATGTTAAATTAAAAAACTAGCCACAGACATCTCAAATATCATATTAACTATTGTATAACGTAATAATTAATTATGTCTACTTTGTGCTGTTTAACACATCTATGGCTCTTCCATTACAAATGTTTCTGCTTCTGTTCCAGTCGAATCCGACTGAGCACCACTGCAGCCATTATACAGACCCTAGAACGGACAAGAGCAGAGAAAGACCGGAGAAAAGACCAGACAGGACCAGAGTAGGACCAGAAACAAGACCAGAGATAGACCAAAGATAGACTGGAAACAAGACCAGACAGGACCAAAGACAAGACCAGACAAGACCAGCAATAGACCAGAGACAAGACCAGAGAAAGACCAGAGACAAGACCAAAGACAAGACCAGAGACAAGACCAGACAAGACCAGAGACAAGACCAGAGACAAGACCAGGGAAAGACCAGAGACAAGACCAAAGATAGACTGGAAACATGACCAGACAGGACCAAAGACAAGACCAGACAAGACCAGAGACAAGACCAAAGATAGACCAGAGACAAGACCAAAGATAGACCGGAAAAAAGACCAGACAGAACCAGAGACAAGACCAGAGACAAGACCAAAGACAAGACCAGAGACAAGACCAGAGATAGACCAGAGACAAGACCAGAGATAGACCAGAGACAAGACCAGAGAAAGACAATAGACAAGACCAAAGATAGACCGGAAACAAGACCAGACAGGACCAGAGACAAGTCCAGACAAGACCAGCAATAGACCAGAGACAAGACCAGAGAAAGACAATAGACAAGACCAAAGATAGACCGGAAACAAGACCAGACAAGACCAGCAATAGACCAGAGACAAGACCAAAGACAAGACCAAAGACAAGACCAGAGACAAGACCAAAGACAAGACCAGAGACAAGACCAGAGACAAGACCAGAGAAAGACAATAGACAAGACCAAAGATAGACCGGAAACAAGACCAGACAAGACCAGAGACAAGTCCAGACAAGACCAGCAATAGACCAGAGACAAGACCAAAGATAGACCGGAAACAAGACCAGACAGGACCAAAGACAAGACCAGACAAGACCAGCAATAGACCAGAGACAAGACCAAAGATAGATGGGAAAAAAGACCAGACAGAACCAGAGACAAGACCAGAGACAAGACCAGAGATAGACCAGAGATAGACCAGAGACAAGACCAGAGATAGACCAGAGACAAGACCAGAGAAAGACCAGAGACAAGACCAAAGATAGACCGGAAACAAGACCAGACAGCACCAGAGACAAGTCCAGACAAGACCAGCAATAGACCAGAGACAAGACCAAAGATAGACCGGAAACAAGACCAGACAGGACCAAAGACAAGACCAGACAAGACCAGCAATAGACCAGAGACAAGACCAAAGATAGACCAGAGACAAGACCAAAGATAGACCGGAAAAAAGACCAGACAGAACCAGAGACAAGACCAGAGACAAGACCAGAGAAAGACCAAAGACAAGACCAAAGATAGACCGGAAACAAGACCAGACAGGACCAGAGACAATACCAGACAAGACCAGAGATAGACCAGCGACAATACCATTGAAAAGACCAAAGGCAAGACCAGAGACAAAACCAGACATAGACCAGAGACAAGACCAGACAAGACCAGAGATAGACCAGAGATAGACCAGACAAGACCAGAGATAGACCAGAAAAAAGTCAAGCGATAGACCAGAGACAAGACCAGAGAAAGACCAGAGATAGACCAGCGATAGACCGGAGATAAGACCAGACAAGATCAGACATAGACCGGAGATAGACCAGAAAAAAGTCAAGCGATAGACCAGAGACAAGACCAAAGATAGACCAGAAACAAGACCAGACAGGACCAGAGATAGACCAGCGACAATACCAGAGAAAAGACCAAAGACAAGACCAGAGACAAGACCAGAGACAATACCAGAGAAAAGACCAAAGACAAGACCAGCGACAAAACCAGAGAAAAGACCAAAGACAAGACCAGAGACAAGACCAGAGATAGACCAGAGCTAGACCAGAGACAAGACCAGCGATAGATCAGCGAAAATACCAGAGAAAAGACCAGAGACAAGACCAGAGACAAGACCAGAGATAGACCAGAGATAGATCAGAGATAAGACCAGACAAGACCAGAGATAGACCAGCGACAATACCAGAGAAAAGACCAGAGACAAGACCAGAGACAAGACCAGAGATAGACCAGAGATAGACCGGAGATAAGACCAGACAAGATCAGACATAGACCGGAGAAAGACCAGAAAAAAGTCCAGCGATAGACCAGCGACAATACCAGAGAAAAGACCAGAGCTAGACCAGAGACAAGACCAGAGATAGACCAGAGACAAGACCAGAGACAAGACCAGAGATAGACCAGAAACAAGACCAGAGATAGACCAGAGATATACCAGAGACAAGACCAGACAAGACCAGAGATAGACCAGAGACAAGACCAGAGACAAAACCAGAGATAGACCAGAGACAAGACCAGAGATAGACCAGAGACAAGACCAGAGACAAGACCAGAGATAGACCAGAGACAAGACCAGAGACAAGACCAGAGAAAGACCAGAGAGAAGACCGGAGATAGACCGGAAACAAGACCCAACAGGACCAGAGACAATACCAGACAAGACCAGAGATAGACCGGAAACAAGACCAGAAAGGACCAGAGACAAGACCAGACAAGACCAGAGATAGACCGGAAACAAGACCAGAAAGGACCAAAGACAAGATCAGACAAGACCAGAGAAAGACCGGAAACAAGACCAGAAAGGACCAGAGACAAGACCAGACAAGACCAGAGATAGACCGGAAACAAGACCAGACAAGACCAGAGACAAGACCAGAGATAGACCAGAGACAAGACCAGAGACAAGACCAGAGATTGACCAGAGACAAGACTAGAGAAAGACCAGAGAAAGACCAGACAAGACCAGAGACAAGACTGGACAAATTTCCTTGTATATCTTTTAATGTCCCTTTCCTGTTTTATACAGTTCAATTACCTTTTCCCACAGATCCTTTTACAATTCTTTTGCTTTCCCCATGACTCAGAAACATCAGTGCAGCACTGGATGAAAGATGCAAGGGTCTGTCAGGAGTCCAGAAACTCACTGACCTTTTAGACAAGACCAGACATGACCAGAGAAAGACCAGACACAAGACCAGAGATAGACCAGCCCAGAGAAAGACCAGAGACAAGATCTGTCAAGACTGGACAAGACCAGCGATAGTCCAGAGACAAGACCAGAGACAAGACCAGACAAGACCAGAGATAGACCAGAGACAAGACTGGACAAGACCAGTGATATTCCATTTAATATTTTTTTTTAGTTTACGCTTTCAATTTAAAGTGACTTACATTAAGGTTCCATTCACCAGTGTTACAGCTGGAACACCACTGGATGCAAGGTGGGTTAAGTGTCTTGCCCAAGGACACAACGAAAGTATGAACTGTGGGGAGAGTGAGAATTGAACCGCCTACCTCCCAGTTGAAAGACGACCGCTCTACCACTGAGCCACTGAAGACCAGAGATAGACTGGAGACAATACCAGACAAGACCAGAGACAAGATCGAACAAGACTGGAGACAAGACCAGAGACAGAACCAGAGACAAGACCAGAGACAAGATCGGACAAGACCGGAGACAAGACCAGAGACAAGACCAGAGACAAGATCGGACAAGACCGGAGACAAGACCAGCAATAGAACAGGGACAAGACCAGAGATAGACCGGAGACAAGACCAGAGACAAGACCAGAGACAAGACCAGAGACGAGATCGGACAAGACCGGAGACAAGACCAGAGACAAAAGCAGTAACTCAGTGGATGGATCCTAGCTCGAAACATCATAACATCCCGCTCTCCCCACAGTTCATACTGTCAGCTCTAACACTGGTGAATGGAAGCTTAATGTAAAGCGCTTTGAGAGCCTACTAGGTGGAAAAGCCATATATATATATATATATATATATATATATATATATATATATATATATATATATCTCGATTATTATATTAATAAAAAAACTGGACATTTCCTCAGGATCCATTCTTACATTTCATTTAAAGTAATATTTTTGTTTAAACCTTAACCTTATATATATATATATATATATATATATATATATATATATATATATATATATATATATATATATATATAAGGCTCTGTTGGAATGCTACTACTCCAGTAACCCTAGTCAGAGGGGTTACATGAAGAGGATGTGGGATGAATGGTTACTACAAAACCCACAATCCAGGCTTACATCGAAGCAACTAGTAGCTCAGTGTTCCAACATCCACAAGCGGCAGCTGCTATTACAACTTGAGATTGACGAGATACAACACAAAAAATGCTACGGCAAGGGGGAGCCAGGACGCAAGGTCAGAGGGGAGCCAACAGGGGCTCCCCAACCGGAGATTGGGTATGAAGCCCCAACAATTGAAATAACGCTGAACGAGGCAGCAACTAAATGCATCATGGCGGGAATGAATGCAAGGCAACCCCGACGCCAATTATAACGGCTAAGTGAAGTACCATCAGAAAGTCTCCTAGAAGATGTGAATGCAGCATTGAGTGCCATCCCTACCACATCCATCACTGAAACCAATGAGCTGCTATACACCTCCGCAGCAGTGATCCTCGAGATGCTTGGCTATAAGAACAACCATGGGAGCCATGAGAAACAGTACCCACCATGGAAACAAAGGCTGGAGGCTAAGATCAAGCAGACACGTAGAGAAGTAAGCCAACTGACAGAGACCAAGAAAGGTGCAATGAGAAAACCGGTACCCAAGAGGTACAACCAGATGCCCATACCTGAAGCACTTGAAACTGCCAAACAAAGGCTCCAAGCCTTGGCCAGCCGCCTAACGGCACGCAAGAGAGACGAAGCCAGAAGAATAAACCGGCTGTTCGCAACTCAACCTGCAAAAGTGTACGCTCAATGGCAGGGTAATAACAGCAGAGCAGACCCTCCAAGGCTGAAAACTGAACAATACTGGAAAAGTATATGGGAGAGGGAGGCATCACACAACAGCGATGCACAGTGGCTGGTGGCTCTGAGAGAGGACCACAGCAACCTCCCTGAACAGAATCCAGTTACCATCACAGCGGCAGACATCCAAGAAAGAGTCTCAGGTAGGACAGCACCGGGCCCTGACAGGATCCACA
This sequence comes from Perccottus glenii, assembly GCA_024416835.2. NCBI lineage: Eukaryota > Metazoa > Chordata > Actinopteri > Gobiiformes > Odontobutidae > Perccottus > Perccottus glenii. Next base: position 247,809 of record JALDQB020000042.1, on the reverse strand, counting down.
CCTACTGGCTAAAAAAGCTCACTGCACTCCACGAGCGCCTTGCAGCGCAAATGAACCAGCTGCTAAGGGATGGGACGCACCCTGAATGGCTTACCGAAGGGCGTACAATCCTGATCCTGAAGGATCCCACAAAGGGTACAGTCCCATCCAACTATCGGCCAATAACCTGTCTCTCCACAACATGGAAGCTCATGTCAGGCATCATTGCGGCTAAGATAAGTGGGCACATGGATCAATACATGAGCAAAGCACAGAAGGGCATCGGCAAAGAATCCAGAGGAGCTAAACACCAACTCCTGGTTGACAAAATAGTCACCCAAGACTGCAGAACCCGACACACCAACCTGTGCACTGCCTGGATTGATTACAAGAAAGCATATGACTCAATGCCGCACACATGGATCACTGAATGCTTGGAGATGTACAACATCAACAGGACTCTAAGAGACTTCATTACAAAACTCAATGAGGCTGTGGAAAACCACCCTTGAGGCCAATGGCAAGCCACTTGCACAAGTAGCCATCAAATGTGGCATATACCAAGGAGATGCTCTATCCCCACTGCTGTTCTGCATAGGCCTGAACCCCCTCAGCCAAATAATTGACAAGACTGGCTATGGATACCGACTCAGGAATGGGGCCACCATCAGTCACCTCCTCTACATGGATGACATCAAGCTATACGCTAAGAGTGAGCGGGACATCGACTCACTGATCCACACCACCAGGATCTACAGCTCTGACATTGGGATGTCATTCGGGCTTGAGAAGTGTAGTCGAATGGTGACGAAGAGAGGGAAGGTAGTCCACACAGAAGGGGTCTCACTCCCAGAAGGAACAATAAAAGACATTGAGGATGGTTACAAGTACCTTGGAATACCACAGGCAAATGGCAACCTCGAAGAGGCAACAAGGAAAACAGCAACTGCCAAATACCTCCAACGAGTAAGGCAAGTCCTAAGAAGTCAGCTCAATGGCAAGAACAAGGCACGGGCAATAAACAGCTACGCCCTGCCAGTGATCAGATACCCTGCGGGAATAATAAGGTGGCCAAAGGAAGAGATACAGATCACAGACGTTAAGACACGAAAGCTCCTCACCATGCATGGAGGGTTCCATCCCAAATCCAGCACCCTGAGACTGTACGCTAGAAGGCAGCCGTGGACTAGTGAGTGTGAGAGCCACTATCCAGGATGAAACATCCAAGATCCACAAGTACAAGCCCCAACAGATGACGTGCTCAGTGAATGTCTCAGGCAATGGGGAACAGAGGAAGAGGAGCTGGAGGAGGGACCATCATGGGAGGACAAACCCCTACATGGGATGTACCACCGGAACATAACTGAAGTGGCTGATATCAAGAAATCCTACCAATGGCTAGAACGGGCCGGACTGAAGGACAGCACAGAGGCACTCATCATGGCTGCACAGGAGCAGGCCCTGAGCACCAGAGCAATAGAGGCCCAAATCTACCACACCAGACAAGACCCAAGGTGTAGGCTGTGCAAACAGGCCCCTGAGACAATCCAACACTTAACTGCAGGGTGTAAGATGCTGGCAGGGAAAGCATACATGGAGCGCCATAACCAAGTGGCTGGCATAGTGTACAGGAACATCTGTACGGAGTATGGACTGGAAACCCGAGGTCAAAGTGGGAAACACCTCCAAAGGTGGTAGAGAATGACCGAGCCAAGATCCTGTGGGACTTCCAGATTCAGACTGACAGAATGGTAATGGCGAACCAACCAGACATTGTGGTGGACAAACAGCAGAGGAAGGCCGTTGTGGTTGACGTTGCAGTACCAAGTGATTGCAACATCAGGAAAAAGGAACATGAGAAACTAGAGAAATACCAACGGCTCAGAGAAGAGCTGGAAAAGGCTTGGAAGGTGAAAGCGACAGTGGTGCCTGTGGTCATCGGAGCACTCGGGGCAGTAACCCCCAAACTGGAAGAGTGGCTACAGCAGATCCCTGGAAGAACACCAGACATCTCGGTCCAGAAAAGTGCAGTACTAGGAACAGCAAAGATACTGCGCAGAACCCTCAAGCTCCCAGGCCTCTGGTAGAGGACCCGAGCTCGAAGGATGAGACCACCCGCGGAGGGTGAAGGACGAAGTTTTATATATATATATAATAGGGCTGGGCAACGATTAAAACGTTTAATCGCGATTAATCGCACAATGTTCTGTGATTAATCGCGATTAATCGCATTATACACAAAATTTAATAATAATTTCAAAATTAGTGTACTGCATACATTTTGAAAGAACTGCTATATGAACAAAAGTGCAATAACATTTGGTTTGCACTTTAAACAACACTTTAAACAAATAATGTGCTTTTTACAGCAGTTAAAGGTTAGTAGCAGTTAAAACATTTCTTGTAAATCTGAACTTAAACATTAATGTAATCAAATTAAATATTAAAACCAAAAATATTTGCCACTGACAGGGCATTAATATTTTGTTTAGTTTGTTATAGAAAAACAAGTTATGTCCAGAGCTTCAATCATAACATTATAACAATATAAACAATATAAATGTCTCTCTTGTGTTTTCATTACAGTCAGAGCATGTGAATGCAGTTCCCGTGCGTTTCACACACACACACACACTCTCCCTTTCACTTGTCAAACTCAAGGGTGTATGGGTAATGTAGGCTCTGGTGGGACGAATTAGGAAGCGCATTGTGAAGGGCGCTCTGGAAAGCGGCAGAGCAGGCAAAGGATTAAAACCTCTATTAAAACAGATGTCCAAATGAGCGTACCAGTACGCTAAAAGCACGTTCTGGGCGCACGGAGAAGTGGCGGTACCGAGTACAGGTGCGTACCGGCCCACTTAAAGCACTGGATGAGGGCGGCTCATACGTGCAGTCATTCATTGCGATCCTAAGAATGTTCTTCAGACCGACATCTTTCACTTTACTAATTGGCCGACGTTAACGCGCGATAAAATAATTGTCGCCGTTAATTCATTAATGCGTTAACGCGATAAAAATGCGTTAACTTGCCCAGCCCTAATATATAATAAAAAAAGGAAAAAAGAACATAGACAAGTCTAGACAAGACCAGAGATAGACTAGAGAAAGACCAGAGACAAACAGGACAAGACCAGTGATAGACCTCAGTCATCCAACGTTAAAAGTAAAAATAAAACAGACTAATACCGGAGGTCTCCGATCCACCTAATTACCTGTTAAATCTGTCCCAGCTCCAGAAAACATTTGCTGTATCAGCTCCATCATCTGTCAGCTGACCTCTGACCCGGCCGACCTCTAACCTCCTGAGTCATGTGATGAAGGCAGTGTTTGGTTCTTAATTGTCTGATGAAACATAAATCTAGAGTTTTAACGTCATGACTCTAACCACAGCCAAGTCGTAAACACCTTATTTTCTGAGAACAACTCCTTTTCACCACAGCTCTCAGCCAGTCCTGCGGTCTTCTGCTTTGCCCTGGAGACTAAATAAAAAGGGCTAAATCGAGATGGTCAGCCACTAACTATTTTAGGTTTCCTCTCATCCCGCTCACCCTAACACCCGTCTGCTGCACTAACGTTAGCCTCAGGACGAGACTAAGGGCCAGGATACACGTACACAGATATTTTAATAAACAGTTTATAAAGATATCTCTGTCAGGCTTCACTGCAAACCGGGGGCCTCAGTGGTAGAGCGGTCATCCTTCAACCGGGAGGTAGGGGGTTCAATTCCTGCGCTCCCCACAGTTCATACTGTCGTTGTGTCCTTGGGCAAGGCACTTAACACACCTTGCCTCCAGTGCTGTTCCAGCTGTAACACTGTTGAATGGAACCTTAATGTAAGTCGCTTTGCATGAAAGCGTCAACTAAATAACTAAATGTAAATGTAAACCCATACAACAGTTCTCTGCACCACAAGGTGGCGCTAAACAGAGGAACTGTGCAGTGAGTTTTGTTTTGGCAGATTTGTGTCAAAAACTGTTGAATGTTTCTTTATAATAAAAGCAGGATTCCAACAATGTGGTGAGTCTGAAGTGCTGTGATAATGCTCAGTTCACTGTAAATGGCATTCATTAAAGAAGCACTTTTCCACCTTCTAGGTACTCAAAGCACTTCCATTCACACACACATTTATACACCGGGGCGGCCGTCCTTCGACCAGTGGGTGGGCGGTTCAATCCCCGCTCAAAACATTCAGTAAAACAAAGTCCAGAGGAACAAGAGTTTCAGAGTCTTCGTGTCACACACAGATATGAAACCTACGTAAAGCATAAGTCAACCCTTAAACACATAAACCACTCTGCAAAGGCTACGTAAACACTGGTCATGTAGTTCTCACCTGGAGAACCAGATCCAGCTGTTCTTGTAAACCCAGGACAGGCAAGGCATCCTCTAAACTGTGTTAAAACTCTTTTAAAACAGCAGCTCATTCCAAATACTGAAAAATGAAATGTTTGTCTTGTTCATAGAAACTTTCAATCACAGTTGAACTAGAGTGAATGAGGCAAAAACAAAAACTAGCTCAGCACAAACTTTGGATGCTAAGTACTCCCACAATGTTTCAACAATCCAAAGATTTCAAATGACTTGGACTAGTGTGCTATTACTTTAATTATTGAAGTGATTATTTTTAGGTTCAAGGGGCTTGAGTCACATTGAAGTAAACTCTCGCCCTCTCTCTCTGGGGGAGACAGACTGGGCAGATGACCCCAGCGGGAATCAAAGTCACACACTTTAACAGTCTTCAGCTTCGTCCACAGTCCTGGTCTTTGGATTAGAACAGGACCAGGTTGTGGACTATTGTTCTTTCTTCTGATAAAGTCTGGTTGAAGCAGAAAAGGACCATCACATTTTCTAAAGATATTAGACAACCGTTTACTTTAGGCCTGTCTCATAAAGTCTCACTGTGACGGTCTGTGAATCCAGGAATGTCCCACAAACAGAGTCCACCAAACCCCTTTAAACTGCCAACACAGAGTTTTGTTGTAGAGCTGCACAAAACTCAGCCTGAAGGCTTTTATTCTGAGTCTAGTCCAGGTCTGGTCCTGGTTTCAAAGAACTGGTCTGACCTAAAGTGGTCTTGATCTAGGTCCAGGTCCTGTATCGTTTGAGTCCGACTCCTCAGGACTTTCACGCCTCAAATCCCTTAAGACCAGACCAAGACCTGATCCTGGTCCTGGTTTTAATCCTGTTCCGGGACGAGGTCCAACAGAGACTAGCTCAGGTCTCACTTGGCCCAGACCCAGAGTCTTTAAGATCCAAGTCCAAATAAAGACCGGATCTGAGCCAAATTAGGTTCAAGGTTCTTCGGAATCTTCTTTGGTCTTTATCAGACCCTCGCAAAATAGGGTTTAGACCTGGTCCTTGTCTAGACCTGTTTAAGACCTGGTTTAGACCTGGCCTTTAGCTGGACCAGTTCTCTTTCTAAAGTCTAGAAACTCCAAAAGTCTAATGTGGAACTGATCTGAACCCTTTTATTCTTTTAGGTCATGACCTGGAGCTGGACTATTCTCAGACTAGACCTTGCCTTGATCTGGACCTCGACTAGATTTGGTCTAGACCTGGTTTTTGGTGTGGACCTGGTTTTGTGTTAATAACAGATAAAATAGGCAAGAGAGTAAAACAAACAAGATCATTTAAGAGATTTTAAAAAGAAACAAAGTCCAATTCAGACCTGGTTTAGACCTGGTCCTGGTCAAGTCCTGGTCTTGGCGTTGTATAAACCTCTCTAAATCCTTTAATCCCAGAGAAACAGCTGCTAAACTTCCATCTCTGACATTTATTTTTCAAACAATATCTGTTTTTCTGAGAAGGTCTCAATCAAAGACAAAGGGTTTTAATATTATTTTGTAAAAAAAAACGTGTTGTTGTGGGTCAGAATAAAAAAACTAGACCCAGCCTCACTTTAATCCAGACTCTGAGGTTTATCTTCTGTCAAAATGTTTTTTTGGGGGGAATATGTATTTCTATGTATTTTTCAACTGTCCTGGACACATTCCTGCACGGCCTGTCTGTCCTGGAAGTGGATCCCTCCTTCTGTGGTTCTCCCTGAGGTTTCTCTTTTTTATCCCCGGCTGGGTTTTTTTGGAGTTTTTCCTCTGACCCTGATGGAGGGTCTAAGGACAGGGGATGTTGTCTAGTGCAGTCTGTTAAGCCCTTTGAGGCGACTGTCTTTATATATCTTTGTATTTGAAAATAAATGACAAATTCTTCAAAAATGTAAATAGCCACCACCTTCAGCCACCGCAGCGCCACCCAGCGGCCACCACGGCCGCGCCACCACGCGGCCACCGCAGCCAGCAGCCACCACGCCACCACGGCCACCACCGCAGCCACCGCCGCAGCCACGCGCCGCCACGCAGCCACGCCGCAGCCACCGCAGCCACCGCAGCCACAGCAGCCACCACCGCCACCACCGCAGCCACAGCAGCCACAGCAGCCACCACCGCAGCCACCACCGCCACCATCGCCACCACCGCAGCCACCACCGCAGCCACCACCGCAGCCACAGCAGCCAGCAGCCACCACCGCAGCCACAGCAGCCACAGCAGCCAGCCACCGCAGCCACCACCGCCACCACCGCAGCCACCGCAGCCACCGCAGCCACCGCAGCCACCAGCAGCCACCGCAGCCACCACCGCCACGCCACCACCGCAGCCACCACCGCCACCACCGCAGCCACCGCAGCCACCACCGCAGCCACCACCGCCACCACCGCAGCCACCCACAGCAGCCACCGCAGCAGCCACAGTGGGGTGAAGGTGAAGAGGAGGGACAACAGATGCAGTGGAGAGGAGAATGGATTTAAAACACGACTTGACACTTTCCTTTGACTTTAACAAAATCAGGTTTAACCGAATCAAACTAAACAGAACATAGCCCTAACCCGTAACTCTACCACCAGACGAAGACGGAGAGGCTTTACCTGGAGCAGCAGCAGGTCTCAGCTTAAGTCCAGGTCCAGACTGTGGTCCGGCTCTGATCAGGTCTGGATCAGGTCTGGATCAGGTCTGGATCCAAGGATTTAACAGATCCACATTTAACTGGAGCCACAGCTTCTGATTGGACGGAGCCTCATCCAAATGGAGACAGAGCCCCACACAACACACACAACTGAAACAAAACACACAACTGTAAATGTAACACACACGACAAAAACTATCTGCACACAGCGTCTCGTCTTACAGAGCTCTGATCCGGCCAGAGACAAACAGCAGCTGAACAAAGGCTCCAGGAACGTCCAGGACAGTTCAGAGCTGAATCTGTCTCAGGCTTTTTATTTCATCAGTCGACAGATTTACATTTATGTCTGAAAATCAAACAGAAGCTCCACCACAGCTGTCTCTGAACAAAGGCTCATCTCTGAAGACACTTCCAACATGTGTCTCATTTCTATCACTTTATAAGTCATAGAATCACATTTAGGTCAAAATGTGACTTGGAGTTGTTCATTTTATAGAAACATCTGTAACAAAACACAGCTTGGTCTGACTAGTTACCATGATCATTTCCACCTGGAGTTTAAAATGAGACACAATAAAACACATAAAACTTTTAATGACGAGTGAAAGCCAAAAACCTGCTCCAAACTCTGTTCAGTATTTGCAGCTTTATTAAAGAGAGGGTCAGAGTCTGAGTGAAACCTGAGCTGAGGCTGTTTTTAGAAAAACAACAGAGGCTCAGTGAGAGAAGGAAACGTCTCCACAAACACCAAACAAACTGAACTCTTTACAATGAACCTGAGACAATGGGAACATAAATATTTGTTCAGTTACAGCTGCTCTTTGCTTTATCTGAGCGCTCCTCTGGGTTTTCAATGGAACTCACTCAGACCCGAGTCTCACTGACGGTAAAGGGTAAGTCAGGGTTTGCTCAAGGGCACTTAGAGGCTGGACTAAAATACACTCAACATTCTCTGTTACTGTCCACTGTTCGACTCAGAGCTGTTTCAGAGAGAATTGAAGTACGCATCGCTCCAAGAGTTAAAATCTGACATGAACAAATAATGGAGTGAGTTACTTATGTCAGAGAAGCACCTGAACACATCTGAGCTTTCACTGAGGAAGGGTTTTAATTTAAAACTCATTTGTGATTGTGCAGCAGCAACACACTGTATTTACTAAAACTGTGCAGGGCTTAAAAACTTGATGCTCTTTCAGAGAAAGCCTAAGAGCAGCTTTGAGTTTTATGAGCCATGTCTATGGAAACAGACTAAAGATTGACCTGGGGATGGAATAACAGAGCTGTGTCAAAGGTCATACTCTACAGTCTTTATTAAAACAGAACCATGCAAAGGAAAAGTGTAATACACTACACCAGCCTTACTCAAAGAGTAACCACCCCTAGTGGTCCGCAAGGTGACATGGACCATATTAACGTACCAGGTTTTGAAATTATGGAGTTTCTCACAGTGTCTGTGAGTGACGCGAGTGTGTTTTCAATATAAATCAACGTGTGTGTAAAATCAAAACCTATTTGACTTGTCTGTCAGCAGGCTAATCTGCTGTCTTTTGTGAGATACATTTACATTTATTCATTTAGCAGACGCTTTTATCCAAAGCGACTTACATTACATTACCAGTGTTACAGTCACTGGAGGCAAGGTGGGTTAAGTGTCTTGCCCAAGGACACAACGACAGTATGAACTGTGGGGAGAGCGGGAATCGATCCTACTACCTTCCGGTTGAAGGACGGCCGCTCTACCACTGAGCTACTGCCGCCCCTGCTGGTGTGCATGGCTTTCTCTTTTGTTGTTCCTTGCCGACCAAGGGCCTTTCTGTGTGGAGTTTGCATGTTCTCCCCGTGTCTGTGTAGAATTTCTCTAGGTACTACGGTTTTCCCCACCACTAAAGACATGTACAATATTAGACTACAGATGTTAGCTCTCAAATCATAATCTGGTACAAGCCTCTCTGCTTTGTCCTAACCCAGGACCTTCTTGGTGTGAGGCAGTGTTGCTAACCACTCTGCCACCATGTTGGATTTTCCACACTTGTTGGCCTGTGAACTGTAAAGTTGATCCCTTGGTCTAATGTCAGTGTTAGGCAAACAGTGTCAGTGTTAGAGGCTGTGTCAGTGTTGGGCGGCAGTGTCAGTGTTAGAGCGGTGTCTGTGTTCAACCGGAAGGTAGTAGGTTCGATTCCCGCTCTCCCCACAGTTCATACAGTTCATAAAGGTCAGTGTTAGAGGCTAGTGTCAGTGTTAAAGACTAGTGTCAGTGTTAGAGGTTAATGTCCGCGTTAGAAGCTAGTGTAAGTGTTAGAGGCTAGTGTCAGTGTTAGAATCTAGTGTCAGTGCTAGAGGCTAGTGTAAGTGTTAGAGGCTAGTGTAAGTGTTAGAGTCTAGTGTCAGTGTTAGAGGCTAGTGTAAGTGTTAGAGGTTAGTGTCAAAGTTAGAGAATAATGTCAGTGTTAGAGGCTAGTTTCAGTATTATGAGGCTAGTGTCAGTGTTGTAGGTTAGTGTCAGTGTTAGAGGCTAATGTCAGTGTTAGAGGCTAGTGTCAGTATTATGAGGCTAGTGTCAGTGTTGTAGGTTAGTGTCAGTGTTAGAGGCTAATGTCAGTGTTAGAGGCTAATGTCAGTGTTAGAGGCTAGTGTCAGTGTTAGAGGCTAGTGTCAGTGTTAGAGGCTAATGTCAATGTTAGACGCTGGTGTCTGTGTTAGAGGCTGGTGTGTCTGTTATTGACTAGTGTCAGTGTTAGAGGCTAGTGTCAATGTTAGAGGCTAATGTCTGTGTTAGAGGTTAGTGTCAAAGTTAGAGAATAATGTCAGTGTTAGAGGCTAGTTTCAGTGTTATGAGGCTAGTGTCAGTATTATGAGGCTAGTGTCAGTGTTGTAGGTTAGTGTCAGTGTTAGAGGCTAATGTCAGTGTTAGACGCTAGTGTCAGTGTTAGAGGCTAGTGTCAGTGTTAGACGCTGGTGTCTGTGTTAGAGGCGGGTGTGTCTGTTATTGACTAGTGTCAGTGTTAAAGGTAAATGTCAGTGTTAGAGGTTAGTGTCCGTGTTAGAGGCTAATGTCCGTGTTAGAGGCTAGTGTCAATGTTAGAGGCTGGTGTCTATGTTAGAGGCTGGTGTCAGTGTTAGAGGTTAGTGTCCGTGTTAGAGGCTATTGTCAGTGTTAGAGGCTAATGTCAGTGTTAGACGCTAGTGTCAGTGTTAGAGGCTAGTGTCAGTGTTAGACGCTGGTGTCTGTGTTAGAGGCTAGTGTCTGTTATTGACTAGTGTCAGTGTTAAAGGTAAATGTCAGTGTTAGAGGTTAGTGTCCGTGTTAGAGGCTAATGTCCGTGTTAGAGGCTAGTGTCAATGTTAGAGGCTGGTGTCTATGTTAGAGGCTGGTGTCAGTGTTAGAGGTTAGTGTCCGTGTTAGAGGCTAATGTCTGTGTTAGAAGCTAGTGTCAGTGTTAGACGCTGGTGTCTGTGTTAGAGGCTAGTGTCAATGTTAGAGGCTGGTGTCTGTGTTAGAGGCTAGTGTCAGTGTTAGAGGTTAGTGTCAGTGTTAGAAGTTAGTGCTAGTGTTAGAGGCTAGTGTAAGTGTTAGTGGTTAGTGTCAGTGTTAGAAGTTAGTGCCAGTGTTAGAGGCTAGTGTAAGTGTTAGAGGTTAGTGTCAGTGTTAGAAGTTAGTGCTAGTGTTAGAGGCTAGTGTAAGTGTTAGAGGCTGGTGTCAGTGTTAGAGGTTAGTGTCCGTGTTAGAGGCTATTGTCAGGGTTAGACGCTGGTGTCTGTAATATAAACTAGTGTCAGTGTTAAAGGTTGGTGTCAGTGTTAGAGGTTAGTGTCCGTGTTAAAGGCTAGTGTCAATGTTAGAGGCTGGTGTCTGTGTTAGAGGCTAGTGTCAGTGTTAGAAGTTAGTGCCAGTGTTAGAGGCTGGTGTCAGTGTTAGAGGTTAGTGTCCGTGTTAGAGGCTATTGTCAGGGTTAGACGCTGGTGTCTGTAATATAAACTAGTGTCAGTGTTAAAGGTTGGTGTCAGTGTTAGAGGTTAGTGTCCGTGTTAGAGGCTAATGTCTGTGTTAGAAGCTAGTGTCAGTGTTAGACGCTGGTGTCTGTGTTAGAGGCTAGTGTCAATGTTAGAGGCTGGTGTCTGTGTTAGAGGCTAGTGTCAGTGTTAGAAGTTAGTGCCAGTGTTAGAGGCTAGTGTAAGTGTTAGAGGCTAGTGTCAGTGTTAGAAGGTAGTGTCAGTGTTAGAGGCTAGTGTCAGTGTTAGAAGGTAGTGTCAGTGTTAGAGGCTAGTGTAAGTGTTAGAGGTTAGTGTCAGTGTTAGAAGTTAGTGCTAGTGTTAGAGGCTAGTGTCAATGTTAGACGCTGGTGTCTGTGTTAGAGGTTAGTGTCATAGTTAGAGGTTAGTGTAAGTGTTATAGGTTAGTGTCAGTGTTAAAGGTTAGTGTCAGTGTTAGACGCTAGTGTCAGTGTTAGAGGCTAGTGTCAGTGTTTGACGCTGGTGTCTGTGTTAGAGGCTGGTGCCCAGGGCCGGATTGGGACTCATTTTCAGCCCTGGAGTTTCATGCCTTAGACCGGCCCACTTTAGTTCCTGACTGACTATATTAAAATAATAAAATTAAATTCTAAGAATACAAGTCTGCAATAGGCACATTGTTTTCTACAGTATTTTTGTCTTGTTTCCAGTCCAAATATCTTTAAAAAAACTTACATCAAGATTTAGTGAACAAGTATGAATAAACACTTTAAAATAGATTAATTTTTTTGCTTAAAACAAGTTACATTATCTGCCAATGGGGTAAGAAAAATAATTGTTTTAGTTTTAGCTTTTAAGCAACAAAAAACAAAAATCACTTAATTTTTATTTTTTTTCTCCAGAAAACAAGACATAATTTCTCCTGTTATTTCACTTGTAAATGTATCTTGAATTAAGAATATTTAGATATTTGAACTGGAAACAAGTAAGAAAATGATTTTCATTGAGCAGGGCTCTTCATTACTATTATTTCTTCTGAATGACAATCCTACCTGCCCATTCTGGTGTTGGGCTCATGACTGGTGCTTGGGGACGTTTCTGGGCCTCGCTCTTCACTGTTGGCAGGTACTAGAGGCGGCTGCTGCTGAAGAGCTACAAGAAAAACTTTGATACAAGAACGGTGGTTTACATACGACGTTGTTTTGCACGGTCACTAGCATCTTGCACTGCTCCTAACTACCTTAACGTTAGCTTACTTACCCGCCTCGTCGTCTTCCGTTTGTTTTGTTGAGAAAATATGTGCTCAGCTTTGAACATTTGGCCGCGTCAGTTTCCAAAGCTTTTTTTTTTTTTTTTTAGATTCTGGCCTTTTCAGCGCCGCCTTGCGCTTTCTGTTTCAATTTTTTTATGCGACTTTTTATTTTATTTTTAAGCAACTTGCAAGGGGCCGTGTCAGGGGGCGGGGCCAGGGAGTCAAAAACGTCATCATTGTCTTGCAGGCTGCACTCTGCGAGAAAATATTAAATAAAAGAGTGGGACTGCGGTAAAATAATAAATAAAAAGAGTGCGGCTGCGGTAAAAAAAAAAAAAAATTCAACCCAGTCCCATGACAACAACGGCCCTCGCGGCCAAACAAACGTACCGGCCCACCGGGAATTTTCCCGGTGCTCCCGATTAGCCAATCCGGGCCTGCTGGTGTCAGTGTTAGAGGTTAGTGTCAGTGTTAGAGTCTAGTGTCAGTTTTAGATGTTAGTGTCAGTGTCAGAGTCTAATGTCAGTGTTTATGTTAGTGTCAGTGTCAGAGGTTAGTGTCAGTGTTAGAGTCTAATATCAGTGTTAGATGTTAGTGTCAGTGTTAGAGGCTAGTTTCTGTGTTAGAGGCTGGTGTTGAAGGCGGAAGTGTCACTGGGAGTTAGAGCGATGAGAGGAGAACAGCTGAGGACAGAGTTTGAAGAGACTGGGTTTATTTTTAAAGCGACAGAATGTGACTCATTTACAATGAACTCACTTCGAAAGAAATAGATCTGACCTCACCGAGTCCAGAAAAGACCATGTTTAAACCAGACAAGACCAGGTTTAAACCAGACAAGACCAGGTTTAAACCAGACAAGACCATGTTTAAACCAGACAAGACCAGGTTTAAACCAGACAAGACCAGGTTTAAACCAGACAAGACCAGGTTTAAACCAGACAAGACCAGGTTTAAACCAAACAAGACCAGGTTTAAACCAGACAAGACCAGGTTTAAACCAGACAAGACCAGGTTTAAACCAAACCCAGACTTACCCCAAACCCGCAGGAAAGAACCAGACTATAAAACCCAAAGTAAACATTTTTTTAATTGTTGCTATTTTGGAAACATGGATAAATAACAAGAAACCAATTAATTTAACTTTAAACTTGAAGGTAAATGTTAAACAGAAACCATCTTTGTGGAAAAGAATCTATTTGCCAAATTGGTGGAAACATGAACTTATCAAATATTAGCAATTAGCAGTTTTAATACGTTATGGTTGAGATTAATATTGGAAAAACTCAAAAAGATACTGTTTTTTTTTTTTTTTGTATTTTGGAGCACCTGGTCGAGTCCTTTATAGACAGAATGGAACAAATAAAAAAAATGAATCTATACTGAACAAAATCCTAATGAAATGTTCATATGGGATGAAGATTTTAAAAGCAAATAAGCACAAACCTACAGAGAGCTATATTGATTTCTCTCCCTGATTAGATGATATAAAAAAGCAATATGGAAGACATTGTAAATGTTGCTTATGATAATAGATTATGCAAAACTATTTCTGATCTATATAAATGATTTATGTTTGTATCAACTACGGGTAAACCTGGTACAACTAATGGTAACTGAGATTACAACAGAGCTGAACAAAATGAAGGAATGTTTCAACAGTAATAAGTTCCCATTAAATATAACACACAAAAAATATACTATAGAAACATAGAACATAGAAAAGATGAAGATAGAGATACTAATTGATGACGTAACAATAGAAAGAGTTAATTGGTGCAAGAAGTTCTTGTAAAGGATTATTCAAGTATTATTTCATGGTTATCCCATGTGTCAACAGAAGGAGAAGACGATTTAAACAAACTGTATTAAAATGATGACTGTTACCTGGAGAAGCACTATTTAGTAAACCAAACCTTTCAGAATAAAAGTAGATTGTCAACAGACCATCTCTGTGGAAACAGGTTATGTTTTATGATTTTATATGGATGGAAACCAACAACTGTATATCAGTTCAAAACAGAAGCTCTGACAATTAATATATCCACCAGTAAAAGCAAATATTAATATAGTTATTTAACAGCCTGAAGTCTGGAACACATAGACTTCACCAGACGCTGGGTTTCATCCCTGGTGATGCTCTGCCAGGCCTCTACTGCAACTGTCTTCAGTTCCTGCTTGTTCTTGGGGCATTTTCCCTTCAGTCTTGTCTTCAGCAAAAGAAATACATGCTCAATCAGATTCAGGTCAGGTGATTGACTTGCATAGCATTCTACTTCTTTCCCTTAAAAGAACTCTTTGGTTGCTTTCGCAGTATGCTTCGGGTCATTGTCCATCTGCACTGTGAAGCTCTGTCCAATGAGTTCTGAAGCATTTGGCTGAATATGAGCAGATAATATTGCCCAAAACATCCTGGTGACTGTCATCAGTCACATCATCAATAAATACAAGAGAACCAGTTCCATTGGCAGCCATACATGCCCACACCATGACACTACCACCACATGCTTCACTGATGAGGTGCTATGCTTTGGATCATGAGCAGTTCCTTTCCTTCTCCAGACTCTTCTCTTCCCATCACTCTGGGACAAGTTGATCTTGGTCTCATCGGTCCATAGGATGTTGTTCCAGAACTGTGAAGGCTTTTTTAGATGTTGTTTGGCAAACTCTAATCTAACCTTCCTGTTTTTGAGATTCAACAATGGTTTACATCTTGTGGTGAAGCCTCTGTATTCACTCTGGGGAAGTCTTCTCTTGAGTGTTGACTTTGACACACATACACCTACCTCCTGGCAGAGGTGTAAAGTACTTAAGAAAATGTACTTCGTTAATGTACTTAAGTATTTTCTTGGCTACTTTGTACTTGTACTGAGTATCAAAAATATAAGCAACTTTTACTCTCTACTCAACTACATTTTTAATTGAATACTTGTACTCTTTACTCCACTACATTTGAACTGACACTTAGCGTTACTCGCTACAATGTGTTTGTGGACGTCAAGTCGACTTTGTCTGCCGTGGCTACAGTAGGCGCCCTCATTGGGATGGTATATCGCAAGTGGGCGTGGCTGGCGGGGGTGCCGTGAGCACGCAGAGCGCGCAGGTACGTACAGTTGTCACAGTACGCACACAGTTGTCTTTGAAAGATTGGATAAAGCAAAAAAGCTGTCAGGGGCAACAAACAGAAAAAGAAAGGGGAAAAAGAAGATGGCGTGTAGGATTTAAAGTGTGACGTCTGTGTTTGGAGGCTTGCAATATTTATGTTAACAGACTAGCTAGCGTTTGCTAACACTGGAAATTTAGCAGCCAAATGGGGTTTAAAGTAATGCTAGCTTAATGTGCAAAACCGAGGTTACTGAGCTGAAAACTGAAAATATAAGGCAGCATGCCATGTACAATAAATTAAAATCATTTGTAAAACAACTAATGCAATATCTCTGGTTTAAACATGGAATCATGCAAAGATTTGCTCCAAACTTGGAGGCTTAATGTTAACAGATTGGTTAGTGTTTGCTATCTTTATTAATTAAGTTAATGTTGCTACAAGCTACATTTAGATTTTGGTGAAACCTTATGGTACCAATCCTATGCATGACATATCTCAATTTTATTAAGGTAAAATACTGGTAAATATAAGGTAGCATGCACAATAAATGACTAGAAGCTGAAAAACACAACTTATGCAATAAGTCTGGTTTTCCATGGAATCATTAATAGATTTTGTTTAAGCATTAGCTGTTGATGTTAGCTGTGCTGTCAGACATATAGTCTATAGTTACATCTGTTGGGTGTAATTACAGGATCACATCTCTTTCTCTATAAAGGTCTGTGCTATATTTTTTAAACACATACACATACATACATATATATATATATATATATATATATATATGTATATATATGTATATATCCCAACAGTTTGGGATATATACATATATATATATATATATGTATATATCCCAACAGTTTGGGACATGACAAGCAGAGCAGACCCTCCAAGGCTGGAAACTGAACAATACTGGAAAAGAATATGGGAGAGGGAGGCATCACACAACAGCGATGCACAGTGGCTGGTGGCTCTGAGAGAGGACCACAGCAACCTCCCTGAACAGAATCCAGTTACCATCACAGCGGCAGACATCCAAGAAAGAGTCTCAGGTATGAAAAACTGGACAGCACCGGGCCCTGACAGGATCCACACCTACTGGCTAAAGAAGCTCACTGCACTCCACGAGCGCCTTGCAGCGCAAATGAACCAGCTGCTAAGGGATGGGACGCACCCTGAATGGCTTACCGAAGGGCGTACAATCCTGATCCTGAAGGATCCCACAAAGGGTACAGTCCCATCCAACTATTGGCCAATAACCTGTCTCTCCACAACATGGAAGCTCATGTCAGGCATCATTGCGGCTAAGATAAGTGGGCACATGGATCAATACATGAGCAAAGCACAGAAGGGCATCGGCAAAGAAACCAGAGGAGCTAAACACCAACTCCTGGTTGACAGAACAGTCACCCAAGACTGCAGAACCCGACACACCAACCTGTGCACTGCCTGGATTGATTACAAGAAAGCATATGACTCAATGCCGCACACATGGATAACTGAATGCTTGGAGATGTACAACATCAACAGGACTCTAAGAGACTTCATTGCAAACTCAATGAGGCTGTGGAAAACCACCCTTGAGGCCATTGGCAAGCCACTTGCACAAGTATCCATCAAATGTGGCATATACCAAGGAGATGCTCTATCCCCACTGCTGTTCTGCATAGGCCTGAACCCCCTCAGCCAAATAATCGACAAGACTGGCTATGGATACCGACTCAGGAATGGGGCCACCATCAGTCACCTCCTCTACATGGATGACATCAAGCTATACGCTAAGAGTGAGCGGGACATCGAGTCACTGATCCACACCACCAGGATCTACAGCTCTGACATTGGGATGTCATTCGGGCTTGAGAAGTGTAGTCGAATGGTGACGAAGAGAGGGAAGGTAGTCCACACAGAAGGGGTCTCACTCCCAGAAGGAACAATAGCAGACATTGAGACAGTTGATTTGGCCACACCTAAAGTTTTTGCTCTCTCTCTCTGATGGGGTTTATTTTGTTTTTTCAGCCTAATGACGGCTTGCTTCACTGATAGTGACAGCTCTTTGGATCTCATATTGAGAGATGACAGCAACAGTTTCCTTTTTTCTGCTCCTTGTAAATGTATATTAAGTAAACGGTTTAATGTAAATTAAACAGTTTAAATAGTTAAACCTCTTTATGTGAATACGCTGCCTTTGGGGGAGGAGTGGGCAGGAGAAAATGATACTCTTCCTAGCGCTGCACATACAGCATGATATAAAATATCATGTATTGTTTTACCTTTGTAAGCAAAACCAATGTGTACCACTGTGTGTGATTGGTTTCATTCTTGAAAGAATTAAAACGTCTCCATCGTCTCTCATTAATCTGAACTAAAAAAAGTATTTTAGCAAATGTAGACTCCATCACTGCATGAGTCAACTATAACCTGTTCACTACAGGTACTGGCACATCACAGAGATAAAGTCTGGATAAATACATTTGTATTTCATGCATTACTGAGAATGTAATATACGGGTAATATACTGCACATTTTTGTACTAATAATGCGTTATATTACTACTTTACAGCACAAACTAATACACTACTGTAACGTTGTTAATCTTTTAACGTGTTACTCCCAACACTGGTTCTGTGTCCGCCAGTGTGTGACACTGTGACACATAAAGTAAACGCACCAGCGAGGATCCAGTCAGAGCTGGCAGCAGTAACAAAACTGAACTCTGTTAGAACAAATGTCCAGGTCAGGTCCAGGTCTGGTTCAGGTCTGGTCCAGGTCAGGTCCAGGTCTGGTCCAGGTCTGTATAAACTCAGATAAATAAAGGTAAAGGGAGAATAATTTCAGAACCCTTTATGGAGACAAAAACATCAAGGACCGTGACGTCGCCCGGTATGGCGCAACCGGGGCTCCACCCTGGAGCCAGGCCTGGGGTTGGGGCTCGGATGCGAGCGTCTGGTGGCCGGGTCTTTCCCCACGGGGCCCGGCCGGGCTCAGCCCGAAGGAGCGACGTGGGGCCGACCTCCCGTGGGCCCACCACCTGCGGGAGGAACCGTAAGGGGCCGGTGCAAAGTGGATTGGGTGGCAGTCGAAGGCGGAGGCCTCGACGACCCAATCCCCGGACACGGAATCTGGCGCTAGAGACATGGAATGTCACCTCGCTGGCGGTGAAGGAGCCTGAGCTTGTGCGAAAGGTTGAGAGATACCGACAAGAGATAGTCGGGCTCACCTCCACGCACAGCTTGGGCTCTGGAACCCAAATCCTCGAGAGAGGCTGGACTCTCCACTACTCTGGAGTTGCCTGCCTTGCCAGGATCTAGATCAGGACTGAAACCTGGACCAGGACCAGACCTGGACCTGCAATGAAACCATAAATGTGACGGTTCTGGTTGAATTTAGAAATGTAAGATTCTAAGATATAAGCAAGTGTGTTTTGTATGTAGTTTCAGGACACTGTTGTTTTTTCTGATTACAAAAAAAGGGAAAATAAAACTAACATAGAAAAGACTCATCAAAGACTCATCACAGACTCATCCCAGACTAATCACAAACTAATCACAAACTCATCACAGACTCATCACAGACTCATCACAGACTCATCACAAACTTATCACAAACTCATCACAGACTCATCACAGACTAATCACAGACTCATCACAGACTCATCACAGACTCATCACAGACTCATCACAAACTCATCACAGACTCATCACAAACTCATCACACACTCATCACAGACTCATCACAAACTGATCGCAGACTCATCACAAACTCATCACAGACTCATCACAGACTCATCACAGACTCATCACAGACTCATCACAGACTAATCACAAACTCATCACAGACTCATCACAGACTCATCACAAACTTATCACAAACTCATCACAGACTCATCACAGACTAATCACAGACTCATCACAGACTCATCACAGACTCATCACAGACTAATCACAAACTCATCACAGACTCATCACAAACTCATCACACACTCATCACAGACTAATCACACACTCATCACAGACTCATCACAGACTCATCACAGACTCATCACAGACTCATCACAGACTCATCACAAACTCATCACAGACTCATCACAAACTCATCACAAACTCATCACAGACTAATCACAAACTCATCACAGACTCATCACAAACTCATAACAGACTCATCGCAAACTCATCGCAAACTCATCGCAGACTCATCACAAACTCATCACAGACTCATCACAGACTCATCACAGACTCATCACAGACTCATCACAAACTCATCACAAACTCATCACAGACTCATCACAGACTCATCACAAACTCATCACAGACTCATCACAGACTCATTACAGACTCATCACAGACTCATCACAAACTCATCACAAACTCATCACAGACTCATCACAGACTCATTACAAACTCATCACAGACTCATCACAGACTCATCACAGACTCATCACAAACTCATCACAGACTCATCACAGACTCATCACAGACTCATTACAAACTCATCACAGACTCATCACAGACTCATCACAGACTCATCACAAACTCATCACAGACTCATCACAGACTCATCACAAACTCATCACAGACTCATCACAGACTCATCACAGACTCATCACAGACTCATCACAGACTCATCACAGACTCATCACAAACTCATCACAAACTCATCACAGACTCATCACAAACTCATCACAAACTCATCACAGACTCATCACAGACTCATTACAAACTCATCACAAACTCATTACAAACTCATCACAGACTCATCACAGACTCATTACAAACTTATCACAAACTCATCACAGACTAATCACAAACTCATCACAGACTCATCACAGACTCATCACAGACTCATCACAGACTAATCACAAACTCATCACAAACACATCACAGACTCATCACAGACTCATCACAGACTCATCACAGACTCATCACAGACTCATCACAGACTCATCACAAACTCATTACAAACTCATTACAAACTCATCACAGACTCATCACAGACTCATCACAGACTAATCACAAACTCATCACAGACTCATCACAAACTGATCGCAGACTCATCACAAACTCATCACAAACTCATCACAGACTCATCACAGACTCATTACAAACTCATTACAAACTTATCACAAACTCATTACAAACTCATCACAGACTAATCACAAACTCATCACAGACTCATTACAGACTCATCACAGACTCATCACAGACTAATAACAAACTCATCACAGACTCATCACAGACTCATCACAGACTTATCACAGACTAATCACAAACTCATCACAGACTCATCACAGACTCATCACAGACTCATCACAGACTCATTACAAACTCATCACAGACTAATAACAAACTCATCACAGACTCATCACAAACTCATCACAAACTCATCACAAACTTATCACAAACTCATCACAAACTCATCACAGACTCATCACAGACTCATCACAGACTCATCACAGACTCATTACAAACTCATCACAGACTCATCACAAACTTATCACAAACTCATCACAAACTCATCACAGACTAATCACAAACTCATCACAAACTCATCACAGACTCATCACAAACTCATTACAAACTTATCACAAACTCATCACAGAACTCATCACAGACTCATTACAAACTCATTACAAACTTATCACAAACTCATCACAGACTCATCACAAACTCATCACAAACTCATCACAAACTCATCACAGACTCATCACAGACTCATCACAGACTCATTACAAACTCATTACAAACTCATTACAAACTCATCACAAACTCATCACAGACTAATCACAAACTCATCACAGACTCATCACAGACTCATTATAATCTTATCACAAACTCATCACAAACTCATCACAGACTCATCACAGACTAATCACAAACTCATCACAGACTCATCACAGACTAATCACAAACTCATCACAGACTCATCACAAACTCATCACAAACTCATCACAGACTCATCACAGACTCATCACAAACTCATCACAGACTCATCACAGACTCATCACAAACTCATCACAAACTCATCACAAACTCATCACAGACTCATCACAGACTCATCACAAACTCATCACAGACTCATCACAGACTCATCACAGACTCATCACAAACTCATCACAGACTCATCACAGACTCATCACAGACTCATCACAAACTCATCACAAACTCATCACAGACTCATCACAGACTCATCACAAACTCATCACAGACTCATCACAGACTCATCACAGACTCATCACAAACTCATCACAGACTCATCACAGACTCATCACAGACTCATCACAAACTCATCACAGACTCATCACAAACTCATCACAAACTCATCACAAACTCATCACAGACTCATCACAGACTCATCACAAACTCATCACAAACTCATCACAGACTCATCACAGACTCATCACAAACTCATTACAAACTCATTACAAACTCATTACAAACTCATCACAAACTCATCACAAACTCATCACAGACTCATCACAAACTCATCACAAACTCATCACAGACTCATCACAGACTCATCACAAACTCATCACAGACTCATCACAGACTCATCACAGACTCATCACAGACTCATCACAAACTCATCACAGACTCATCACAGACTCATCACAAACTCATCACAAACTCATCACAAACTCATCACAGACTCATCACAGACTCATCACAAACTCATCACAGACTCATCACAGACTCATCCTAGACTAATCACAAACTCATCACAGACTCATCACAGACTCATCACAGACTCATCACAGACTCATTACAGACTCATTACAGACTCATCACAAACTTATCACAAACTCATCACAGACTCATCACAAACTCATCACAAACTCATCACAGACTCATCACAAACTCATCACAGACTCATCACAGACTCATTACAAACTCATCACAGACTAATCACAAACTCATCACAGACTCATCACAGACTCATCACAAACTCATCACAAACTCATCACAGACTCATCACAAACTCATCACAAACTCATCACAGACTCATCACAAACTCATCACAAACTCATCACAGAATCATCACAAACTCATCACAGACTAATCACAAACTTATCACAGACTCATCACAGACTCATCACAGACTAATCACAAACTCATCACAGACTCATCCAGACTAATCACAAACTCATCACAGACTCATCACAAACTCATCACAGACTCATCACAAACTCATCACAAACTCATCACAAACTCATCACAGACTCATCACAGACTCATCACAAACTCATCACAGACTCATCACAAACTCATCACAAACTCATCACAAACTCATCACAGACTCATCACAAACTCATCACAAACTCATCACAGACTCATCACAAACTCATCACAAACTCATCACAGACTCATCACAAACTCATCACAAACTCATCACAAACTCATCACAGACTCATCACAGACTCATCACAGACTCATCCTAGACTAATCACAAACTCATCACACACTCATCACAGACTCATTACAGACTCATCACAAACTTATCACAAACTCATCACAAACTCATCACAGACTCATCACAGACTCATCACAGACTCATTACAGACTCATCACAGACTCATCACAAACTCATCACAAACTCATCACAGACTCATCACAAACTCATCACAAACTCATCACAGACTCATCACAGACTCATCCTAGACTAATCACAAACTCATCACAGACTCATCACAGACTCATTACAGACTCATCACAAACTTATCACAAACTCATCACAAACTCATCACAGACTCATCACAGACTCATCACAGACTAATCACAAACTAATCACAAACTCATCACAGACTCATCACAGACTCATCCTAGACTAATCACAAACTCATCACAGACTCATCACAGACTCATTACAGACTCATCACAAACTTATCACAAACTCATCACAAACTCATCACAGACTCATCACAGACTCATCACAGACTCATCACAGACTCATCACAGACTCATCACAAACTCATCACAGACTCATCACAGACTCATCACAAACTCATCACAGACTCATCACAGACTCATTACAAACTCATTACAAACTCATCACAAACTCATCACAGACTCATCACAGACTCATCACAAACTCATCACAAACTCATCACAGACTCATCACAAACTCATCACAAACTCATCACAGACTCATCACAGACTCATCACAGACTCATTACAGACTCATTACAGACTCATCACAGACTCATCATAGACTCATTACAAACTTATCACAAACTCATTACAAACTCATCACAGACTAATCACAAACTCATCACAGACTCATCACAGACTCATCACAGACTCATCACAGACTCATCACAGACTCATCACAGACTCATTACAAACTCATTACAAACTTATCACAAACTCATCACAGACTCATCACAAACTCATCACAAACTCATCACAGACTCATCACAGACTCATCACAGACTCATCACAGACTCATTACAAACTCATTACAAACTCATTACAAACTCATCACAAACTCATTACAAACTCATCACAGACTCATCACAGACTCATCACAGACTCATCACAGACTCATTACAAACTCATTACAAACTCATTACAAACTCATCACAAACTCATTACAAACTCATCACAAACTCATCACAGACTAATCACAAACTCATCACAAACTCATCACAGACTCATCACAAACTCATTACAAACTTATCACAAACTCATCACAAACTCATCACAGACTCATTACAAACTCATTACAAACTTATCACAAACTCATCACAGACTCATCACAAACTCATCACAAACTCATCACAGACTCATCACAGACTCATCACAGACTCATCACAGACTCATTACAAACTCATTACAAACTCATTACAAACTCATCACAAACTCATTACAAACTCATTACAAACTCATTACAAACTCATCACAAACTCATTACAAACTCATCACAGACTCATCACAAACTCATCACAAACTCATCACAGACTCATCACAGACTCATCACAGACTCATCACAGACTCATTACAAACTCATTACAAACTCATCACAGACTAATCACAAACTCATTATAATCTTATCACAAACTCATCACAAACTCATCACAGACTCATCACAGACTCATTATAATCTTATCACAAACTCATCACAAACTCATCACAGACTCATCACAGACTAATCACAAACTCATCACAGACTCATCACAAACTCATCACAGACTCATCACAGACTCATCACAGACTCATCACAAACTCATCACAGACTCATCACAGACTCATCACAAACTCATCACAAACTCATCACAAACTCATCACAGACTCATCACAGACTCATCACAAACTCATCACAGACTCATCACAGACTCATCACAAACTCATCACAAACTCATCACAAACTCATCACAGACTCATCACAGACTCATCACAAACTCATCACAAACTCATCACAGACTCATCACAGACTCATCACAAACTCATCACAAACTCATTACAAACTCATCACAAACTCATCACAAACTCATCACAGACTCATCACAAACTCATCACAAACTCATCACAGACTCATCACAGACTCATCACAAACTCATCACAGACTCATCACAAACTCATCACAAACTCATCACAAACTCATCACAGACTCATCACAGACTCATCACAAACTCATCACAGACTCATCACAGACTCATCCTAGACTAATCACAAACTCATCACAGACTCATCACAGACTCATCACAGACTCATCACAGACTCATTACAGACTCATCACAAACTTATCACAAACTCATCACAGACTCATCACAAACTCATCACAAACTCATCACAGACTCATCACAAACTCATCACAGACTCATCACAGACTCATTACAAACTTATCACAGACTAATCACAAACTCATCACAGACTCATCACAGACTCATCACAAACTCATCACAAACTCATCACAGACTCATCACAAACTCATCACAAACTCATCACAGACTCATCACAAACTCATCACAAACTCATCACAGAATCATCACAAACTCATCACAGACTAATCACAAACTTATCACAGACTCATCACAGACTCATCACAGACTAATCACAAACTCATCACAGACTCATCACAGACTCATCACAGACTCATCACAGACTCATCACAGACTCATCACAGACTCATCACAAACTCATCACAGACTCATCACAGACTCATCACAAACTCATCACAGACTCATCACAAACTCATCACACACTCATCACAAACTCATCACAGACTCATCACAGACTAATCACAAACTCATCACAGACTCATCACAAACTCATCACAGACTCATCACAGACTCATCACAGACTCATCACAAACTCATCACAAACTCATCACAGACTCATCACAAACTCATCACAGACTCATCACAAACTCATCACAAACTCATCACAAACTCATCACAGACTCATCACAGACTCATCACAAACTCATCACAAACTCATCACAGACTCATCACAAACTCATCACAAACTCATCACAGACTCATCACAGACTCATCCTAGACTAATCACAAACTCATCACACATTCATCACAGACTCATCACAGACTCATCACAAACTCATCACACACTCATCACAGACTCATTACAGACTCATCACAAACTTATCACAAACTCATCACAAACTCATCACAGACTCATCACAGACTCATCACAGACTCATTACAGACTCATCACAGACTCATCACAAACTCATCACAAACTCATCACAGACTCATCACAAACTCATCACAAACTCATCACAGACTCATCACAGACTCATCCTAGACTAATCACAAACTCATCACAGACTCATCACAGACTCATTACAGACTCATCACAAACTTATCACACACTCATCACAAACTCATCACAGACTCATCACAGACTCATCACAGACTAATCACAAACTAATCACAAACTCATCACAGACTCATCACAGACTCATCCTAGACTAATCACAAACTCATCACAAACTCATCACAGACTCATCACAAACTCATCACAAACTCATCACAGACTCATTACAGACTCATCACAGACTCATCACAGACTCATTACAGACTCATCACAGACTCATCACAGACTCATCACAAACTCATCACAAACTCATCACAAACACATCACAGACTCATCACAAACTCATCACAAACTCATCACAGACTCATCACAAACTCATCACAGACTCATCACAGACTCATCACAGACTCATTACAGACTCATCACAAACTCATCACAAACTCATCACAAACTTATCACAGACTCATCACAGACTCATCACAAACTCATCACAAACTCATCACAGACTCATCACAAACTCATCACAAACTCATCACAGACTCATCACAGACTCATCACAAACTCATCACAGACTCATCACAAACTCATCACAAACTCATCACAGACTCATCACAAACTCATCACAGACTCATCACAGACTCATCACAAACTCATCACAGACTCATCACAGACTCATCACAAACTCATCACAAACTCATCACAGACTCATCACAAACTCATCACAGACTCATCACAGACTCATCACAAACTCATCACAAACTCATCACAGACTCATCACAAACTCATCACAGACTCATCACAGACTCATCACAAACTCATCACAAACTCATCACAGACTCATCACAAACTCATCACAGACTCATCACAGACTCATCACAAACTCATCACAAACTCATCACAGACTCATCACAAACTCATCACAGACTCATCACAGACTCATCACAAACTCATCACAAACTCATCACAGACTCATCACAAACTCATCACAGACTCATCACAAACTCATCACAAACTCATCACAGACTCATCACAAACTCATCACAGACTCATCACAAACTCATCACAGACTCATCACAGACTCATTACAGACTCATCACAAACTCATCACAAACTCATCACAAACTCATCACAGACTCATCACAAACTCATCACAGACTCATCACAGACTCATCACAAACTCATCACAAACTCATCACAGACTCATCACAAACTCATCACAGACTCATCACAGACTCATCACAAACTCATCACAAACTCATCACAGACTCATCACAAACTCATCACAGACTCATCACAGACTCATCACAAACTCATCACAAACTCATCACAGACTCATCACAAACTCATCACAGACTCATCACAAACTCATCACAAACTCATCACAGACTCATCACAAACTCATCACAGACTCATCACAAACTCATCACAGACTCATCACAGACTCATTACAGACTCATCACAA
The DNA here is from genome assembly GCA_024416835.2 of Perccottus glenii. Classification (NCBI taxonomy): domain Eukaryota; kingdom Metazoa; phylum Chordata; class Actinopteri; order Gobiiformes; family Odontobutidae; genus Perccottus; species Perccottus glenii. The sequence continues at coordinate 220,342 of JALDQB020000042.1, read as the reverse complement.
ACTCATCACAAACTCATCACAAACTCATCACAGACTCATCACAAACTCATCACAAACTCATCACAGACTCATCACAGACTCATCACAGACTCATCACAAACTCATCACAGACTCATCCTAGACTAATCACAAACTCATCACAGACTCATCACAGACTCATCACAGACTCATTACAGACTCATCACAAACTCATCACAAACTCATCACAGACTCATTACAGACTCATTACAGACTCATCACAAACTCATCACAGACTCATCACAAACTCATCACAGACTCATCACAGACTCATCACAAACTCATCACAAACTCATCACAGACTCATCACAAACTCATCACAGACTCATCACAGACTCATCACAAACTCATCAAAAACTCATCACAGACTCATCACAAACTCATCACAAACTCATCACAGACTCATCACAGACTCATTACAGACTCATTACAGACTCATCACAGACTCATCACAGACTCATCACAGACTCATCACAAACTCATCACAGACTCATCACAGACTCATCACAAACTCATCACAGACTCATCACAGACTCATCACAAACTCATCACAAACTCATCACAGACTCATCACAGACTCATCACAAACTCATCACAGACTCATCACAGACTCATTACAAACTCATCACAAACTCATCACAGACTCATCACAGACTCATCACAGACTCATCACAAACTCATCACAAACTCATCACAGACTCATCACAGACTCATCACAGACTCATTACAAACTCATTACAAACTCATCACAAACTCATCACAGACTCATCACAGACTCATCACAGACTCATCACAGACTCATCACAAACTCATCACAAACTCATCACAGACTCATCACAAACTCATCACAAACTCATCACAGACTCATCACAGACTCATTACAGACTCATTACAGACTCATTACAAACTCATCACAAACTCATCACAGACTCATCACAAACTCATCACAAACTCATCACAAACTCATCACAGACTCATCACAGACTCATTACAAACTTATCACAAATTTATCACAAACTCATCACAGACTCATCACAAACTCATCACAGACTCATCGCAAACTCATCACAGACTCATCACAGACTCATCACAGACTCATTACAAACTTATCACAAATTTATCACAAACTCATCACAGACTCATCACAGACTCATCACAAACTCATAACAGACTCATCACAAACTCATCACAGACTCATCACAGACTCATCACAGACTCATAACAGACTCATCACAAACTCATCACAGACTCATCACAGACTCATCACAAACTCATCACAGACTCATCACAGACTCATCACAGACTCATCACAGACTCATCACAGACTCATCACAGACTCATCACAGACTCATCACAGACTCATCACAGACTCATTACAAACTTATCACAAACTCATCACAAACTCATAACAGACTCATCACAAACTCATCACAGACTCATCACAGACTCATCACAGACTCATCACAGACTCATCACAGACTCATTACAAACTTATCACAAACTTATCACAAACTTATCACAAACTCATCACAGACTCATCACAGACTCATCACAAACTCATCACAGACTCATCACAGACTCATCACAGACTCATCAAAAACTCCGTCCACCAGAGGGCAGGCTCCAAAAGCGGAAATATAAGGAGAAACCCAATAACGACTTTAAGTGTGTAAAACTCATGTTTAAAACCCTAAAATGTGACCTTAGAGTTCACAGACGGGTGTTCAGTTCGGCAAGTGTTCCAGATCTGTGCCTTTTACTGTGAAGGATCTCTGACCACAGGTGCTCTTACAGTTAGCTTGTCTACAGTCGCCTCTCGCAGTGCCCCTTGTCGTGAGACTGCGGGATTTATATTTGTGAATCGTGCAGCTTACAAACCCTCAATCATACTTTTTAAATGAGTTTTAAGAAAGATTACTTCATAAAATTCTCAAAACTGAATAAGTTGTGTTTTTCTTAAAGTGGACAATAATGATATCTTATGAGCTTTTGGTCCATCACTTGTAAGGCCTGTTTAGAAAGAGAAGCTGCACCTTTCAGAGCTTTTGTTGTGGCTCACATTTTAAATTTGACTCTAGTGCTGGGAAAACTCCCTAGTGTTTGGAAAGCTGCTCATGTTCTACCATTTCATAAAGGTGTTGAAACCAGTAATCCAAACAATTATCGACTAATTTCAAAACTTTCTTGTTTGATCAAAATATTAGAGAAACTTCTCTCTTGTATGAGTTTCTGGGTGAAAATATTGTTTTAAATTCTCATCAGGTTTTATAGCTGGACATAGCTCCTTGACAGCCGGTTGTAAAGTATGGCATTGTGTGTGCAGTGGACAGAAAACTTCAATAACTCGATTCGACAGCAATACATGTAAATGGTTTCAAAATACTGTATATTAGTGAACTATAGAACTCTAACTATTAGAACTCTATTAGAACAATAACATTGCAGATACTTTTCTTAAAATCATAAAGGGTGTACCACAGAGTTTGGTTCTGGGTCTAATTCTATTTACACTTGGTATAAATATCCTTGATTACGTAATTAAAGAACGTGTACGTAATTTTTATGCAGACAATACCATTTTTCACTCTGTGGCGCCCTCTGTTGATGTACATTTACATTTACATTTATTAATTTAGCTGATGCTTTTATCCAAAGTGACTTACATTGTTCTAATGTAATTACCAGTGTTACAGTCACTGGAGGCAAGGTGGGTTAAGTGTCTTGCCCAAGGACACAACGACAGTATGAGCTGTGGGGAGAGCGGGAATCGAACCGCCTACCTTCCGGTTGAAAGACGACCGCACTACCCACTGAGCTACTGCCGCCCCAGCAGCAGCGTAAATAAAATTAAATCATCTTCAAATCTTGTTCTCTCTGTCTAAATGAAGGTTAATAATAATCCCAGACGTCAGAGACCTGCACCTGTATAAACTCAGGTAAATGAAGAGTTTACAAGTCAAACTCTTGTTGTTTTCACACAAATCCAGTCTGAACAGAGTCTGGACTCTGTGGACTTCAGTCTCAGTCTAAGCCAAGACCAGGACCAGGACCAGGACCAGGTGAGAGTTTTGTCTGAGTAAGCCCAAACCAAAGATGTAGATACTTGCTGCAGTTCATTTAGTCTTTAATCTGATAAAATGTGTTTTTCTGTTTTATTATTGTCATGTGCACTAACTCCTGAACATGATGGAAACCATAGTCATGGTTTAGTCCTGGTTTAGTCCTGGTTTAGACCTGGTTTAGACCTGGTTTGGTCCTGGTTTAGACCTGGTTTAGACCTGGTTTAGACCTGGTTTAGACCTGGTTTAGTCCTGGTTTAGTCCTGGTTTAGACCTGGTTTAGACCTGGTTTAGTCCTGGTTTAGACCTGGTTTAGACCTGGTTTAGACCTGGTTTAGACCTGGTTTAGTCCTGGTTTAGTCCTGGGTTAGACCTGGTTTAGACCTGGTTTAGTCCTGGTTTAGACCTAGTTTAGTCCTGGTTTAGACCTGGTTTAGACCTGGTTTAGACCTGGTTTAGTCCTGGTTTAGTCGTGGTTTAGACCTGGTTTAGTCCTGGTTTAGACCTGCTTTAGTCCTGGTTTAGACCTGGTTTAGTCCTGGTTTAGACCTAGTTTAGTCCTGGTTTAGCACTGGTTTAGACCTAGTTTAGTCCTGGTTTAGACCTGGTTTAGACCTGGTTTAGACCTGGTTTAGTCCTGGTTTAGTCCTGGTTTAGTCCTGGTTTAGACCTGGTTTAGTCCTGGTTTAGTCCTGGTTTAGTCCTGGTTTAGTCCTGGTTTAGTCCTGGTTTAGCACTGGTTTAGACCTAGTTTAGTCCTGGTTTAGACCTGGTTTAGTCCTGGTTTAGACCTGGTTTAGACCTGGTTTAGTCCTGGTTTAGACCTGGTTTAGTCCTGGTTTAGCACTGATTTAGACCTAGTTTAGTCCTGGTTTAGCACTGGTTTAGATCTAGTTTAGTCCTGGTTTAGACCTGGTTTAGACCTAGTTTAGTCCTGGTTTAGACCTTGTTTAGACCTGGTTTAGTCCTGGTTTAGACCTGGTTTAGTCCTGGTTTAGTCCTGGTTTAGTCCTGGTTTAGTCCTGGTTTAGCACTGGTTTAGACCTAGTTTAGTCCTGGTTTAGACCTGGTTTAGACCTGGTTTAGCACTGGTTTAGGCCTGGTTTAGACCTGGTTTAGTCCTGGTTTAGTCCTGATTTAGAGGGTTAGGACTATAACAGAGATCGTCTCGTAACAAACATTGCGTTGCTGTCAGTTCAGCTGCACAGAGCTGGAAGTGCGCCCCCTGCTGGAGAAAGGTTACACAGGGCTGCTTGATTTGAGGTTCTGTTTGATGGAGACAGGAGCAGGTTCTGGTTTGAAACTAAAACAATGTAAATGAGCTGCTGTTTTTGTAAGAAAGTTGTTTGGCCCTAATGTTTTCTTTTTGGAGAGTGGTTCGTCGAGAACTAAAAGCTGGAAGTGCAGTTAACACATTATTTAATGTTTTTATTAGGTCTGTAAATGTTAGCAGAGGGATTTGATAGAAGAAATAAATGTCTTACTTTTTTTAATGGAAAGTCATGACATCAGTGAGTTTAGTCTAATGTCGAGAGCGGAGGGGTCGGTGAAAGAGGAGGCTTCAGCTGTTTTAAAAAACAATAATCTGTGATATAACCAAAGTAGTCTGTGCACATTACAAAGACAGACTGAGGCACGGCCAGTTTAAATACTCTCTTTAATTAATTGTGATTAATGTAATTAACAAATCAATTGAAATCAATTGACAGCACTACGTTTTATCCAAATAACCTTTGCTAAAATAGTCATATAAAAAGATTCCTCTTGTATAGTTGTCATGCTCTCTCTGGACTTAGTCCCTCAGGCTGCTGAGGTATTCCTGCCAGGCAGTGATGAAGACGAGGCTCCTCTTCCTCTTGTGGCTCTGCTTTGGATCGGAGTCTGTCCAGAGCTCAGTGGTGAAACGTCTCATTGTGTACTATTCCTGGCCAAAGACGTGGCAAGAAGCACAAGAATTCTGCCGAAGGTACGAGACCAGTCAGGGTTTATTGAGGTTTATAAAGGATTTTGAGGATTTTGAACAGGTCTTAGTTGGATTTGAACAGTTTTTTTCTGTCCTACAGCGCTCCCGGTGGAGACCTGCTGACGGTGGTGACTCAGCCTGAAGTGAATGAGATGGACTTGGACTGGTACTCCGCCTGGATCGGACTCAGGAAACAGGGCCCAGAGTGGCTTTGGAATAATGGTTATAATGAGTTTGATGTTCAGTCCAATTTCAACAAACCAGGTGGAGGTGGTGACTGTGGACTGGGTGTTTTCTGGAATGGCCAGTACGTCTGACTGAAGGCTCTTGTGTCGGCGGCTGTTAGAACCAAAATAACTCTGGTCTGTCCTGTTTTCTGTTTCAGAGCATACAGCGATGCCTGTGATCAGCTGCACTTCTTTTACTGTGAGGACTACAACTACTGGCAGGAGCAGGACACATTTGTCCCACAGACCAAGACCTGGGACGACGCGCTGCAGTACTGCAAGGGCCATAACCAACAGTTGAGCACCTCTCCCTCAGTTCCCCAAAGTCTGCTGTGGTCCGGCTCACCATTTTTCATCCTCAGGAACTTCCCAGTTTGGATCGGCCTGCACTACGATGGTAAGAACCAAAACCAGACTGGACTGTGTTTAGTGTGTTTATGTTTGCCTGTAGTTCAGTTTTGGCAAATGGCAAATGCAAGGTGTTGTCAACTTCGAAGAGAAAGAAGGTCTTCCGTGTCCATGGCCCATCGTGCATGTGGTCACTGAAAGAAAGGCTTTTGCTCTCTCACTGGAGTCCATCCTTAGTTCAATAACCAAACTGATGCTCAGATGTGTCCACAACACCCTGAGCAGCTCAACCACTGAGTTACTGATGTTTCTGGGTGTCTCTAGACGTTTTCCCAGGGTCCCCTTCTGCTGATGAGCCTCAGTCTCTGAAAAACCCAATTCACATCAGCACCAATCCTTTGCTCACCTTCAGAGGAGCTGAAGCCTTAGTCCGGAGCAGAGTCTGGGCTGGAGGGACCTGTGGGTCTCTGAAACAGATCAGTAAACCTGGACTATGGACCAGGACTAAACAGTCCTCTTGTTTAGTCCTGGTCCATAGTCCTGGTTGAGTATTGTTTTTCAGGTGAGTCCTGGAGCTGGAGTGATGGAGAATACTCAGACTTCAGGAACTGGTCTTCAGGTGGGTTTAGACTGGACCAGAACCAGGACTGACTCTGGACTAACCCTAACTGAGACTGGTTTAAGAGCTTATATAGGGCTCTGGATAAGTCCTAAACAAACCTCAGAGCCTCCAAACCTTCTCCAAGACCCACTTCTACTGAACTATTTATCAAGGAAACAATGCTCGCAGAACCTGGTCGTTTTGGAACAAACTCAAAGAATTGTTTTCTGTTTTGGTGCAAACTGAAGCTGATACAAGTGCCTTAGACCAGGTTCAAACTTGATTCAGACATTTCAGTCCTGACCTGTTCATGTTGGTCCTGACAGGTTCTGACCCTGGTCCAGGTCCTGGTCCTGGACTCTGTGGTGCCGTCTGGTCTCAGAAGAAGACCATGTTGACCCAGAACTGCTCCGAGGCCTTCCCTTTTCTGTGCTACACTCAGAACCTGGTCCTGGTCCAGGAGAACCGGACCTGGGAGCAGGCTCTGGACCGCTGCAGGACTTTAGGCCCCAACGGCTCAGACCTGCTGAGTCTGGACCAACCAGACCTGCCCTACGCCCAGAACCAGGCTCAGAACTCCAGCACCAGCAAGGTAAGTCCAGATAAAACCTGTTCAAGACCAGAGCCAGGCCCAAAACTCCAGCACCAGCAAGGTAAGTCCAGATAAAACCTGTTCAGATCCATCTAAACCCCGTCTCTGTCCAGGTCTGGGTCGGTCTCCGGTTCTTGGCCGGCTCCTGGTTCTGGTCTAACAGGGCTGAGGTCTCTCTGTCTGGTCTTCCATCGTGTCCTGAGTCCAGACTTGGCTGTGGAGCTCTGGTCTGGGACAGAACCTCAACCGGGTCACAACCAAAGATAGAACCCTGCGACTGCAGCCAGAGACTCAACCTGCTCTGCTACAGGCCCTGAGGCTTTTATTCTGAAGGAGACACCCGCCCTGAGGCTTTTATTCTGAAGGAGACACCTGCCCTGAGGCTTTTATTCTGAAGGAGACACAAGTTTCTGCACAGATTCATTTAAGTTTATCTTTGCTGTAATTACTCTGTGGAATGTGCAAATAATAAAAACAGTCTAAACCCGACAATGTCTCGCGGCTGCTTTGGGCTCAGTTTTCTCAGAGTGAACAGGAAGTGTCTGGGGATGGGGCTGAGTGTTATTATAATAATAATAATAAACTTTATTTTATAAAGCGCCTTTAAAGGCAACTTCTCAAAGCGCTGTTCAAAAACAAGCAATACAAAGTTCAAAGAATTAAAAGTAACATCAACTATCAAATGCTAATTTAAAAAAATAAGTCTTAAGTCTACCTTTAGAAATGTCGTAGCCCTGTGCTTCCCTAAGATCAGGAGGCAGAGAAAAGGCCCTGTCACCCATGGATCGTAAGCGTGTTTGAGGAACAGCCAACAAGTTGGATTGTGAAGAACGCAGTCTCCGAGTTGGGGTATAGGAAGTTAACAACTCAGATAAATAATAAGGGGCCAAGCCATGCAATGCTTTATATGTCAGCATCATAATTTTAAAATCTACTCTGAATCGGACTGGGAGCCAGTGTAAAGACTCCAAAACTGGAGGGATGTGATTGCAAACCCTGGACCCAGTCAGTATCCTGGCGGCCGAGTTTTGTACATATTGTAGTTTGTTAAGTGTGGATTTAGAGACTCCGGCTAGAAGGGCGTTACAGTAATCTATCTTTTATTGCTCAGTGTGAAATACAATGTAATATTTACATTTTTAATTTAACTCATGTTCATACAGGACTAAAGCTTGTGTGCACATGGGTTAAAGAGTATTAAGTATATTGAGTATTCAGTATTGAGTATTGAGTATATCGTGACCGGTGAGTCCCAAGTTGAGAACAACTGAAAACAGGACAAAAGTAGATAAAGAAACCTCTATAAACTGATTTTTTGGGCAAACCTGAAGACTTTGTCAAAGCCAAAAGGTCCAGAGCTGTTCTTGAGGTCTGAGATACAAAAGCTAAGTCAAGTTGAGTCAAAGGGAGTGTGATGTAAATACAGGATTATTTCTTAGTCAAATGTTTAAAGACTGAAGGTCTGAAAACAAATTAGGTCTAACTACAAAGAACCCCAGCCTTAACACATTGGTCTCAGGAAATGTCTGCAAGTTTATGGAAATGATTTCCTGATTGTGCGTCTTAAACAAATGAGAGCAGAGGAAGGTTTCCTAAAAAAGTCACAAGACGCTGTGGCTCTAGAGCAGTGTCTTTCATCATTTGAGACTGATGCAGTCACTTCAAACTCATTACAGACTCGTCGCAGACTCGTCGCAGACTCGACAGACTCGTGACAGACTCGTCGCAGACTCATCAAAGACTTACCGCAGACTCGTCACTAGGGCTGCCCCCGACTGAAGATATTCCTAGTCGACTAACACTCCTGCATTTTAGCGATTAGTCGAATAATCGTTCATTTATGATATTAATATAAAAACTTGCGTATATACAAGGAAAGGTATAGTCCAAGTTGAAGTTTAACACTTCCATATGACAGAAAATGCTAAAGCAGGATATTAGCGCGTTCACAATGAAAATTAAGCGCTTAAAACAAAATAGTAAAGCATTAAGTTAACAGCGCAAATGTGTTTATATCCTGTGCTGTCCTCGCCCCAAGCTACTGTCTTTGCAAGGCTAGACTGCGAGATAACGGCGCTCCAATAAACAGACTTTGTTACTTTTTGCTGATTTATTAGAGAATGGCATTCAACCATTGTCCTCTTCGACCAACCGTAAAACTGAAATAATACAAAATGTCATATTAGCTGGACATTAATACATAGCTCACGTAACATATGCTAACAATTGCTAATTTTGTGCTAACATATCATTTAAGCATTTCAACTAACGTAAATCTCATAAAAACAAACGTTTGTTACATCACAATACTCACGGACAAATATAGTCCAAGGCAACAACATATTTTAAGGGAACTTGAGCTTTAAACATGAGCAAGTCGTAACCGTCAAGATGTTACGTTCGGCCATCTTGGGTTTTTACTTAGTTCACCAATTTACAACAATAGCACTGCGCAACCACACGAGGGCGCTGCAAGCCAAAGTACAAACCCGCACCACCCAAATACCACATCCCCAGAACGGACAGAACATATCCTTATTGTTAAAACGAGGGGCCATGTGGTGGTTAACGTTACTACTTACATGTTTTAAATGATAAGACATATTCGATGTTGACGAGTGATAGGCAAATGTTTGCCTGCAGAGTTTGCAAAGAGCCTTTTTAGGGTCGTCCTTCGACTTTTCAAAATGATCCCACACTTTGGACTTTTTTCCTGACATAATTATTAGTATCAGCCAGACACCTCTCCCACAAGTGTGCTTTGGTATACCGCGAGGCACGAAATCTCGTTGATCTCGCGTTGCTTTGATGTCATGTCATACACTGACTGCGAAGCCCCTGATTGCATAATTTTTTCACGTGATTTTTTATTTTTTATTTTTTTTTTTTTATTTTGCGACTAATCAACTAATGAAAATGTATTCGACCAAGCCCTCTTCATATCGACTAACGTTTAGTCGACTATTTGGGGGCAGCCCTACTCGTCACAGACTCATCACAAACTCATCACAAACTCATCACAGACTCATCACAGACTCATCACAGACTCATCGCAGACTCATCACTGACTCATCACAAACTCATCACAGACTCATCACAAACTCATCACAAACTCATCACAGACTCATCACAAACTCATCACAAACTCATCACAGACTCATAACAGACTCATCACAAACTCATCACAAACTCATCACAGACTCATCACAAACTCATCACAGACTCATAACAGACTCATCACAAACTCATCACAGACTCATCACAAACTCATCACAGACTCATCACAGACTCATCACAGACTCATCACAAACTCATCACTGACTCATAACAGACTCATCACAAACTCATCACAGACTCATCACAGACTCATCACACACTCATCACAAACTCATCACAGACTCATCACAAACTGATCACAGACTCATCAAAGACTCATCACAAACTGATCACAGACTCATCAAAGACTCATCACTGACTCATCACAGACTCATCACAGACTCATAACAGACTCATCACAAACTCATCACAGACTCATCACAAACTGATCACAGACTCATCAAAGACTCATCACTGACTCATCACAAACTGATCACAGACTCATCAAAGACTCATCACTGACTCATCACAAACTCATCACTGACTCATCACAAACTGATCGCAGACTCATCACAAACTGATCACAGACTCATCAAAGACTCATCACTGACTCATCACAAACTCATCACTGACTCATCACAAACTGATCGCAGACTCATCACAAACTCATCACTGACTCATCACAAACTCATCACTGACTCATCACAAACTGATCACAGACTCATCAAAGACTCATCACTGACTCATCACAAACTGATCACAGACTCATCAAAGACTCATCACTGACTCATCACAAACTCATCACTGACTCATCACAAACTGATCGCAGACTCATCACAAACTGATCACAGACTCATCACAGACTCATCACAGACTCATCACAGACTCATCACTGACTCATCACAAACTCATCACTGACTCATCACAGACTCGTCGCAGACTCGTCGCAGACTCGTCACAGACTCATCACAAACTCATCACAAACTCGTCACAGACTCATCACAGACTCATCACAGACTCATCAAAGACTCATCGCAGACTCATCAAAGACTCGTCACAGACTCGTCGCAGACTCGTCACAAACTCGTCACAGACTCATCACAGACTCGTCGCAGACTCATCGCAGACTCATCACAGACTCATCGCAGACTCATCAAAAGACTCATCAAAGACTCATCAAAGACTCGTCGCAGACTGATGAGACTCGTCAGACTCGCTGAGACTCGTCACAAACTTCGTCACAGACTCGTCACAGACTCGTCAAAGACTCGTCACTGACTCGTCACTGACTCATCACTGACTCGTCGCAGACTCGTCGCAGACTCGTCAAAGACTCGTCAAAGACTCGTCAAAGACTCGTCAAAGACTCGTCGCAGACTCGTCGCAGACTCGTCACAGACTCGTCGCAGACTCGTCACAGACTCGTCACAGACTTAACGCAGACTCATCGCAGACTCATCGCAGACTCATCGCAGACTCATCGCAGACTCATCGCAGACTCATCGCAGACTCATCGCAGACTCGTCAAAGACTCGTCACAGACTCGTCACAGACTCATCACAGACTCGTCACAGACTCATCGCAGACTCATCGCAGATTCATCAAAGACTCATCAAAGACTCGTCAAAGACTCGTCGCAGACTCGTCGCAGACTCATCACAGACTCATCGCAGACTCATTGCAGACTCATCACAGACTAATCACAGACTAATCACAGACTCATCACAGACTCATCGCAGACTCATCAAAGACTCATCAAAGACTCATCAAAGACTCATCAAAGACTCATCGCAGACTCGTCGCAGACTCGTCACAGACTCATCACAAACTCATCACAAACTCGTCACAGACTCATCACAGACTCATCACAGACTCATCAAAGACTCATCGCAGACTCATCAAAGACTCGTCACAGACTCGTCACAGACTCGTCGCAGACTCGTCACAAACTCGTCACAGACTCATCACAGACTCGTCGCAGACTCATCGCAGACTCATCGCAGACTCATCACAGACTCATCGCAGACTCATCAAAAGACTCATCAAAGACTCATCAAAGACTCGTCGCAGACTCGTCACAAACTCGTCACAGACTCGTCACAGACTCGTCAAAGACTCGTCACTGACTCGTCACTGACTCATCACTGACTCTCGCCGCAGACTGCCGCGAGACTCGTCGCAGACTCGTCGCAGACTCGTCGCAGACTCGTCACAGACTCAACGCAGACTCATCGCAGACTCAACGCAGACTCATCGCAGACTCATCGCAGACTCATCGCAGACTCGTCAAAGACTTCGTCACAGACTAAATCACAGACTGCGTCGCAGACTAAATCGTGCGCAGACTCGCGACTCATCGCAGACTCATCGCAGATTCATCAAAGACTCATCAAAGACTCATCAAAGACTCGTCGCAGACTCGTCGCAGACTCGTCACAGACTCGTCAGACTCGTCACAGACTCGTCACAGACTCATTATAGACTCGGGGGCCGTGGCTCCAGGTCTCTGCAGGAGGTGGAGACGTGTTCCTCAAACGCTGCTCTGTGACTGGATGGCCTGTCAGTGACACTGTTCTTCTTTTGCATAAACTTGAGCTTAACTTTAGATCCGTGCTTGCTGGATTCACTGAGGTCTGACCGCTCTGTGACTTTTCCCTCTTCTTTGTCTGTCAGGCAGTGATGAAGATGAGGCTTCTATTCCTCCTGTGGCTTTGTTGTGGCTCAGCTCAGAGCTCTGTGATTAAACGACCGATGTGGTTTGAAAGTGTGCGCAAGACGTGGCAGCAGGCACGGGAGTACTGCCGAAGGTACTGAGCAATTAAACAGGTTTAAGTTGGATTTAAACAGGTTTAATTATTATTAATTATTATAATTATTATTTAATTTATGTCTGCGTTTTCTGGCATTTCTCTTTCCAATTTTTCTATTCATGACTCCCAGTCTCTGTCTAATTTGGTTTTAAAACTGAAAGCCTCAACCTCTAGAGTTGATCCAATACCATCGTGTCTTTTTAAATCCTGTTTTGATTCCCTCTCTCCTGTTGTTTTGAGAATTATTAATAACTCTTTGTGCACTGGTGTTGTGCCAGTAGCACTTAAAACTGCTGCTGTCATCCCTGTACCAAAGAAGAAAAACGTGGACTTTGATAACCTTAATGATTTTCGTCCCATATCTAATCTTCCATTCCTCGCCAAAATTTTAGAACAAACAGTGGCTTCTCAACTACTTTCTCATCTTCACTCTAATGATCTTTTTGAGCCACTTCAGTCTGGTTTCCGTAAGCTTCACAGCACTGAAACAGCGTTAGTTAAGGTCACTAATGACTTGTTAATGGCTTCTGACTCTGGAAATCTATCTATACTGATCCTTCTTGATCTTAGTGCACCTTTGACACTATCGATCACTCCATTTTAATAACCCGTTTAGAGACTGTTTTGGAGTTTCTGATTCTGCATTAAAGTGGTTTAAATCTTACCTCTCTGATTGCAGGCAGTTTGTTGTGATGGGTGATTGTAAATCTGAGGTCAGTGGGGTGCTATCTGGTGTCCCACAAGGATCAATTCTGGGACCTTTACTTTTAATATTTATATTTTTCCACTTGGCCAACTTTTAAGAACTCTTGGTGTTAACTTCCACTTTTATGCTGATGACACTCAGATTTACATACATTCAAAACCTGATGTCAATATGCCTGTGTCTCTTCTTTCGCAATGTTTTACTGAGATTAAAAAATGGATGTCTGAGAATTTTCTCTGTCTTAACAGTGACAAAACTGAAGTGATGCTTATTGGCTCACCTCATCAACTGCGTAAAGCAGAGTCCATATCTTTGAGTGTGGATGGCTCTGCTTTACTATTCCAAACTAAACTAAAAAATCTGGGGGTGATATTTGATGCCAACTTAACATTCGACCTTCATGTCCGTAACACTGTCAAAGCATCATTTTTTCATCTTAGAAACATTGCCAAACTACGCCCATGTTGACTTGCTCTGAGGCTGAAAAGTTAATCAACACCTTTGTGTTTTCACGCATTGATTATTGTAATGCATTGCTGGCCGGAGTCTCTAAAGCTACCCTAAATAAGCTGCAGTTGGTACAAAATTCAGCTGCCAGAATTTTAACAGGAACCAGTGCAAGGGAGCACATCACACCGATCCTTGAAAAATTGCACTGGCTTCCTGTTAGTTCTCGTATTGATTTTAAAATTCTCATGCTCACATATAAGGCCTTGAATAATCTGGCCCCTCAATATTTGTGTGAACTTTTAACTCTCTACACTCCTTCACGCGCACTACGCTCCTCTGAAGCTGGTCTCTTAACTGTCCAAAAAACACGGTTAAAAACTATGGGTGATCGGGCTTTTTCCTCCTTGGCTCCTAAATTGTGGAATTCCCTGCCCTCTGAGATTAGGAATGCAGAATCTTTTAGTATTTTTAAATCATTACTTAAAACGTACTATTTTAGGATAGCTTTTATGTGACTCTTATTATTATTCTTGCTTGTTTTACTTTGTCTTTTTAATTGATTTTATTGCTTTGTGTATCTTTTAATTTTATATGTATGTAAGTGTATGTTAAGTGCTTTGAGATTCCCATTTAAAGGCGCTATATAAAAAAATAAAGTTATTATTAAGTTGGATTTGAATAGGTTTTAGGTGGATTTGTAAAGGTTTTAGGTGGATTTGAATAGGTTTTTGATGGATTTGAATGGGTTTTAGGTGGATTTGAATAGGTTTTAGGTGGATTTGAACAGGTTTAGATGGATTTGAACAGGTTTAGATGGATTTAAACAGGTTTAAGTTGGATTTGAATAAGTTTTAGGTGGATTTGTAAAGGTTTTAGGTGGATTTAAACAGGTTTTAGGTGGATTTGAATAGGTTTTTGATGGATTTGAACAGGTTTAGATGGATTTAAACAGGTTTAAGTTGGATTTGAACAGGTTTTACTTGAATTTGAACTATTTTTTTCTGTCCAACAGCCAACACGGTGGAAACCTGGTGACGTTGTTGACTCAGTCTGAAGTGAATGAGATGGACTTGCACCCCAACTCCAATGACTTCCCAGTTTGGATCGGCCTTTACTACAATGGTAAAAATATAAACTGAACCAGACATTCTTCCCCCAGGGTTAGGGTTAAGGTAGAAATTAACCCCAGGTCTAAACCAGGACTAATCAGGACAAAACCAGGACTAAACCAGGTCTAAACCAGGACTAATCAGGACTAAACCAGGACTAAACCAGGACTAAACCAGGTCTAAACCAGGACTAATCAGGACTAAACCAGGACTAAATCAGGTCTAAACCAGGACTAATCAGGACTAAACCAGGACTAAACCAGGTCTAAACCAGGACTAATCAGGACAAAACCAGGTCTAAACCAGGACGAAACCAGGTCTAAACCAGGACTAATCAGGACTAAACCAGGACTAAACCAGGACTAAACCAGGTCTAAACCAGGACTAATCAGGACTAAACCAGGACTAAACCAGGTCTAAACCAGGACTAATCAGGACTAAACCAGGACTAAACCAGGTCTAAACCAGGACTAATCAGGACAAAACCAGGTCTAAACCAGGACGAAACCAGGTCTAAACCAGGACTAATCAGGACTAAACCAGGACTAAACCAGGTCTAAACCAGGACTAATCAGGACAAAACCAGGTCTAAACCAGGACGAAACCAGGTCTAAACCAGGACTAATCAGGACTAAACCAGCACTAAACCAGGTCTAAACCAGGACTAATCAGGACTAAACCAGGACTAAACCAGGTCTAAACCAGGACTAATCAGGACAAAACCAGGTCTAAACCAGGACTAAACCAGGTCTAAACCAGGACTAATCAGGACTAAACCAGCACTAAACCAGGTCTAAACCAGGACTAAACCAGGTCTAAACCAGGTCTAAACCAGGACTAAACCAGGACTAAACCAGGACTAAACCAGGTCTAAACCAGGACTAAACCAGGTCTAAACCAGGTCTAAACCAGGACTAATCAGGCCTAAACCAGCACTAAACCAGGTCTAAACCAGGACTAATCAGGACTAAACCAGCACTAAACCAGGTCTAAACCAGAACTAATCAGGACTAAACCAGGACTAAACCAGGTCTAAACCAGGACTAATCAGGCCTAAACCAGCACTAAACCAGGTCTAAACCAGGACTAATCAGGACTAAACCAGCACTAAACCAGGTCTAAACCAGAACTAATCAGGACTAAACCAGGACTAAACCAGGACTAAACCAGGTCTAAACCAGGACTAAACCAGGACTAAACCAGGTCTAAACCAGGACTAAACCAGGACTAAACCAGGACTAAACCAGGACTAAACCAGGTCTAAGCCAGGACTAAACCAGGTCTAAACCAGGTCTAAACCAGGACTAAACCAGGTCTAAACCAGGTCTAAACCAGGTCTAAACCAGGACTAAACCAGGACTAAACCAGGTCTAAACCAGGTCTAAACCAGGTCTAAACCAGGACTAAACCAGGTCTAAACCAGGACTAAACCAGGTCTAAACCAGGTCTGAACCAGGTCTAAACCAGGTCTAAACCAGGACTAAACCAGGACTAAACCAGAACTAAACCAGGTCTAAACCAGGACTAAACCAGGACTAAACCAGGACTAAACCAGGTCTAAACCAGGACTAAACCAGGACTAAACCAGGACTAAACCAGGTCTAAACCAGGACTAAACCAGGACTAAACCAGGTCTACACCAGGACTAATCAGGACTAAACCAGCACAAAACCAGGTCTAAACCAGGACTAATCAGGACTAAACCAGGACTAAACCAGGACTAAACCAGGTCTAAACCAGGACTAAACCAGGTCTAAACCAGGACTAAACCAGGTCTAAACCAGGTCTAAACCAGGACTAAACCAGGACTAATCAGGACTAAACCAGCACTAAACCAGGTCTAAACCAGGACTAATCAGGACTAAACCAGGACTAAACCAGGACTAAACCAGGTCTAAACCAGGACTAAACCAGGTCTAAACCAGGACTAATCAGGACTAAACCAGGACTAAACCAGGTCTAAACCAGGACTAAACCAGGACTAAACCAGGTCTAAACCAGGACTAAACCAGGTCTAAACCAGGACTAATCAGGACTAAACCAGGTCTAAACCAGGACTAAACCAGGACTAATCAGGTCTAAACCAGGTCTAAACCAGGTAAACCAGGTTAAACCAGGACTAAACCAGGACTAAACCAGGTCTAAACCAGGTCTAAACCAGGACTAAACCAGGACTAAACCAGGTCTAAACCAGGTCTAAACCAGGACTAAACCAGGACTAAACCAGGTCTAAACCAGGTCTAAACCAGGACTAATCAGGACTAAACCAGGACTAAACCAGGTCTAAACCAGGACTAATCAGGACTAAACCAGGTCTAAACCAGGATAACCAGGTCTAAACCAGGACTAATCAGGACTAAACCAGGACTAAACCAGGTCTAAACCAGGACTAATCAGGACAAAAACCAGGTCTAAACCAGGACAAAACCAGGTCTAAACCAGGACTAATCAGGACTAAACCAGGACTAAACCAGGACTAAACCAGGACTAAACCAATCTAAACCAGGACTAAACCAGGACTAAACCAGGACTAAACCAGGTCTAAACCAGGACTAATCAGGACTAAACCAGGACTAAACCAGGTCTAAACCAGGACTAATCAGGACTAAACCAGGACTAAACCAGGTCTAAACCAGGACTAATCAGGACTAAACCAGGACTAAAATACCAGGACTAAGACTAAACCAGGACTAAACCAGGTCTAAACCAGGACTAATCTGGACTAAACCAGGTTTAAACCTGGACTATACCAGGTCTAAACCAGGACTAATCAGGACTAAACCAGGACTAAACCAGGTCTAAACCAGGACTAAACCAGGACTAAACCAGGTCTAAACCAGGACTAATCAGGACTTAACCAGGTCTAAACCAGGTCTAAACCAGGACTAAACTAGGTCTAAACCAGGACTAAACCAGGTCTAAACCAGGTCTAAACCAGGACTAAACCAGGACTAAACCAGGTCTAAACCAGGACTAAACCAGGACTAAACCAGGTCTAAACCAGGTCTAAACCAGGACTAAACCAGGACTAAACCAGGTCTAAACCAGGACAAAACCAGGTCTAAACCAGGACGAAACCAGGTCTAAACCAGGTCTAAACCAGGACTAAACCAGGTCTAAACCAGGACTAAACCAGTTCTAAACCAGGTCCAAACCAGGATTAAACCAGGTCTAAACCAGGACTAATCAGGACTAAACCAGGACTAATCAGGACTAAACCAGGACTAAACCAGGTCTAAACCAGGACTAATCTGGACTAAACCAGGTTTAAACCTGGACTATACCAGGTCTAAACCAGGACTAAACCAGGACTAAACCAGGTCTAAACCAGGACTAATCAGGACTTAACCAGGTCTAAACCAGGTCTAAACCAGGACTAAACTAGGTCTAAACCAGGACTAAACCAGGTCTAAACCAGGTCTAAACCAGGACTAAACTAGGTCTAAACCAGGTCTAAACCAGGACTAATCTGGACTAAACCAGGTTTAAACCTGGACTATACCAGGTCTAAACCAGGACTAATCAGGACTAAACCAGGACTAAACCAGGTCTAAACCAGGACTAAACCAGGACTAAACCAGGTCTAAACCAGGACTAATCAGGACTTAACCAGGTCTAAACCAGGTCTAAACCAGGACTAAACTAGGTCTAAACCAGGACTAAACCAGGTCTAAACCAGGTCTAAACCAGGACTAAACCAGGACTAAACCAGGTCTAAACCAGGACTAAACCAGGACTAAACCAGGTCTAAACCAGGTCTAAACCAGGACTAAACCAGGACTAAACCAGGTCTAAACCAGGACAAAACCAGGTCTAAACCAGGACAAACCAGGTCTAAACCAGGTCTAAACCAGGACTAAACCAGGTCTAAACCAGGACTAAACCAGTTCTAAACCAGGTCCAAACCAGGATTAAACCAGGTCTAAACCAGGACTAATCAGGACTAAACCAGGACTAATCAGGACTAAACCAGGACTAAACCAGGTCTAAACCAGGACTAATCTGGACTAAACCAGGTTTAAACCTGGACTATACCAGGTCTAAACCAGGACTAAACCAGGACTAAACCAGGTCTAAACCAGGACTAATCAGGACTTAACCAGGTCTAAACCAGGTCTAAACCAGGACTAAACTAGGTCTAAACCAGGACTAAACCAGGTCTAAACCAGGTCTAAACCAGGACTAAACTAGGTCTAAACCAGGTCTAAACCAGGTCTAAACCAGGTCTAAACCAGGACTAAACCAGGACTAAACCAGGTCTAAACCAGGACTAAACCAGGACTAAACCAGGTCTAAACCAGGACAAAACCAGTTCTAAACCAGGTCCAAACCAGGATTAAACCAGGACTAAACCAGGACTAATCAGGACTAAACCAGGACAAAACCAGGTCTAAACCAGGACTAATCAGGACAAAACCAGGTCTAAACCAGGACGAAACCAGGTCTAAACCAGGTCTAAACCAGGACTAAACCAGGTCTAAACCAGGACTAAACCAGTTCTAAACCAGGTCCAAACCAGGATTAAACCAGGTCTAAACCAGGACTAATCAGGACTAAACCAGGACTAAACCAGGTCTAAACCAGGACTAAACCAGGTCTAAACCAGGACTAATCAGGACTAAACCAGCACTAAACCAGGTCTAAACCAGGACTAATCAGGACTAAACCAGGTCTAAACCAGGACTAATCAGGACTTAACCAGGACTAAACCAGGTCTAAACCAGGACTAATCAGGACTAAACCAGGTTTAAACCTGGACTATACCAGGTCTAAACCAGGACTAAACCAGGTCTAAACCAGGACTAAACCAGTTCTAAACTAGTTCTAAACCAGGACTAAACCAGGACTAAACCAGGTCTAAACCAGGACTAATCTGGACTAAACCAGGTTTAAACCTGGACTATACCAGGTCTAAACCAGGGACTAAACCAGGACTAAACCAGGTCTAAACCAGGACTAATCAGGACTTAACCAGGTCTAAACCAGGTCTAAACCAAGACTAAACTAGGTCTAAACCAGGACTAAACCAGGTCTAAACCAGGTCTAAACCAGGACTAAACCAGGACTAAACCAGGTCTAAACCAGGTCTAAACCAGGACTAAACCAGGACTAAACCAGGTCTAAACCAGGACTAAACCAGGACTAAACCAGGTCTAAACCAGGACAAAACCAGGACTAAACCAGGTCTAAACCAGGACTAAACCAGGACTAAACCAGGACTAAACCAGGTCCAAACCAGGATTAAACCAGGACTAAACCAGGACTAATCAGGACAAAACCAGGTCTAAACCAGGACGAAACCAGGACTAAACCAGGTCTAAACCAGGACAAAACCAGTTCTAAACCAGGTCCAAACCAGGATTAAACCAGGACTAAACCAGGACTAATCAGGACTAAACCAGGACAAAACCAGGTCTAAACCAGGACTAATCAGGACAAAACCAGGTCTAAACCAGGATGAAACCAGGACTAAACCAGGTCTAAACCAGGACAAAACCAGTTCTAAACCAGGTCCAAACCAGGATTAAACCAGGACTAAACCAGGACTAATCAGGACTAAACCAGGACAAAACCAGGTCTAAACCAGGACTAATCAGGACAAAACCAGGTCTAAACCAGGTCTAAACCAGGTCTAAACCAGGACTAAACCAGTTCTAAACCAGGTCCAAACCAGGATTAAACCAGGTCTAAACCAGGACTAATCAGGACTAAACCAGGACTAAACCAGGTCTAAACCTGGACTAAACCAGGACTAAACCAGGTCTA
Source organism: Perccottus glenii (assembly GCA_024416835.2). Classification (NCBI taxonomy): domain Eukaryota; kingdom Metazoa; phylum Chordata; class Actinopteri; order Gobiiformes; family Odontobutidae; genus Perccottus; species Perccottus glenii. Next base: position 199,597 of record JALDQB020000042.1, on the reverse strand, counting down.
AACCAGGACTAAACCAGGTCTAAACCAGGACTAATCAGGACTAAACCAGGTCTAAACCAGGACTAATCAGGACTTAACCAGGACTAAACCAGGTCTAAACCAGGACTAATCAGGACTAAACCAGGTTTAAACCTGGACTATACCAGGTCTAAACCAGGACTAAACCAGGTCTAAACCAGGACTAAACCAGTTCTAAACTAGTTCTAAACCAGGACTAAACCAGGACTAAACCAGGACTAAACCAGGTCTAAACCAGGACTAAACCAGGTCTAAACCAGGACTAAACCAGGTCTAAACCAGGTCTAAACCAGGACTAAACCAAGGACTAAACCAGGTCTAAACCAGGACTAAACCAGGTTTAAACCTATACCAGGTCTAAACCAGGACTAAACCAGTTCTAAACTAGTTCTAAACCAGGACTAAACCAGGACTAAACCAGGTCTAAACCAGGTCTAAACCAGGACTAAACCAGGTCTAAACCAAGACTAAACCAGTTCTAAACCAGGACTAAACTAGGTCTAAACCAGGTCTAAACCAGGACTAAACCAGGACTAATCAGGACTAAACCAGGTTTAAACCTGGACTATACCAGGTCTAAACCAGGACTAAACCAGTTCTAAACTAGTTCTAAACCAGGACTAAACCAGGACTAAACCAGGTCTAAACCAGGTCTAAACCAAGACTAAACCAGGACTAATCAGGACTAAACCAGGTCTAAACCAGGACTAAACCAGGACTAATCAGGACTAAACCAGGTTTAAACCTGGACTATACCAGGTCTAAACCAGGACTAAACCAGTTCTAAACTAGTTCTAAACCAGGACTAAACCAGGACTAAACCAGGACTAAACCAGGTCTAAACCAGGACTAATCAGGACTTAACCAGGACTAAACCAGGTCTAAACCAGGACTAATCAGGACTAAACCAGGTTTAAACCTGGACTATACCAGGTCTAAACCAGGACTAAACCAGTTCTAAACTAGTTCTAAACCAGGACTAAACCAGGACTAAACCAGGTCTAAACCAGGTCTAAACCAGGACTAAACCAGGTCTAAACCAAGACTAAACCAGGTCTAAACCAGGACTAAACTAGGTCTAAACTAGGTCTAAACCAGGACTAAACCAGGTCTAAACCAGGTCTAAACCAGGTCTAAACCAGGACAAAACCAGGACTAAACCAGTTCTAAACCAGGACTAATCAGGACTAAACCAGGTTTAAACCTGGACTATACCAGGTCTAAACCAGGACTAATCAGGACTAAACCAGGACTAAACCAGGTCTAAACCAGGACTAAACCAGGACTAAACCAGGTCTAAACCAGGACTAATCAGGACTTAACCAGGACTAAACCAGGTCTAAACCAGGACTAATCAGGACTAAACCAGGTTTAAACCTGGACTATACCAGGTCTAAACCAGGACTAAACCAGGTCTAAACGAGGACTAAACCAGTTCTAAACTAGTTCTAAACCAGGACTAAACCAGGACTAAACCATGACTAAACCAGGTCTAAACCAGGACTAAACCAGGTCTAAACCAGGACTAAACCAGGTCTAAACCAGGTCTAAACCAGGACTAAACCAAGACTAAACCAGGTCTAAACCAGGACTAAACCAGGTTTAAACCTGGACTATACCAGGTCTAAACCAGGACTAAACCAGTTCTAAACTAGTTCTAAACCAGGACTAAACCAGGACTAAACCAGGTCTAAACCAGGTCTAAACCAGGACTAAACCAGGTCTAAACCAAGACTAAACCAGGTCTAAACCAGGACTAAACTAGGTCTAAACCAGGTCTAAACCAGGACTAAACCAGGACTAATCAGGACTAAACCAGGTTTAAACCTGGACTATACCAGGTCTAAACCAGGACTAAACCAGTTCTAAACTAGTTCTAAACCAGGACTAAACCAGGACTAAACCAGGTCTAAACCAGGTCTAAACCAAGACTAAACCAGGACTAATCAGGACTAAACCAGGTCTAAACCAGGACTAAACCATGACTAATCAGGACTAAACCAGGTTTAAACCTGGACTATACCAGGTCTAAACCAGGACTAAACCAGTTCTAAACTAGTTCTAAACCAGGACTAAACCAGGACTAAACCAGGACTAAACCAGGTCTAAACCAGGACTAATCAGGACTTAACCAGGACTAAACCAGGTCTAAACCAGGACTAATCAGGACTAAACCAGGTTTAAACCTGGACTATACCAGGTCTAAACCAGGACTAAACCAGTTCTAAACTAGTTCTAAACCAGGACTAAACCAGGACTAAACCAGGTCTAAACCAGGTCTAAACCAGGACTAAACCAGGTCTAAACCAAGACTAAACCAGGTCTAAACCAGGACTAAACTAGGTCTAAACTAGGTCTAAACCAGGACTAAACCAGGTCTAAACCAGGTCTAAACCAGGACTAAACTAGGTCTAAACTAGGTCTAAACCAGGTCTAAACCAGGACTAAACCAGGACTAAACCAGTTCTAAACCAGGACTAATCAGGACTAAACCAGGTTTAAACCTGGACTATACCAGGTCTAAACCAGGACTAATCAGGACTAAACCAGGACTAAACCAGGTCTAAACCAGGACTAAACCAGGACTAAACCAGGTCTAAACCAGGACTAATCAGGACTTAACCAGGACTAAACCAGGTCTAAACCAGGACTAATCAGGACTAAACCAGGTTTAAACCTGGACTATACCAGGTCTAAACCAGGACTAAACCAGTTCTAAACTAGTTCTAAACCAGGACTAAACCAGGACTAAACCAGGACTAAACCAGGTCTAAACCAGGACTAAACCAGGTCTAAACCAGGACTAAACCAGGTCTAAACCAGGTCTAAACCAGGACTAAACCAGGTCTAAACCAAGACTAAACCAGGTCTAAACCAGGTCTAAACCAGGACTAAACTAGGTCTAAACTAGGTCTAAACCAGGACTAAACCAGGTCTAAACCAGGTCTAAACCAGGACTAAACTAGGTCTAAACTAGGTCTAAACCAGGACTAAACCAGGTCTAAACCAGGTCTAAACCAGGACTAAACCAGGACTAAACCAGGTCTAAACCAGGTCTAAACCAGGTCTAAACCAGGACTAAACCAGGACTAAACCAGGTCTAAACCAGGACTAAACCAGGACTAAACCAGGTCTAAACCAGGACAAAACCAGTTCTAAACCAGGTCCAAACCAGGATTAAACCAGGACTAAACCAGGACTAATCAGGACTAAACCAGGACAAAACCAGGTCTAAACCAGGACTAATCAGGACAAAACCAGGTCTAAACCAGGACGAAACCAGGTCTAAACCAGGTCTAAACCAGGACTAAACCAGGTCTAAACCAGGACTAAACCAGTTCTAAACCAGGTCCAAACCAGGATTAAACCAGGTCTAAACCAGGACTAATCAGGACTAAACCAGGACTAAACCAGGTCTAAACCTGGACTAAACCAGGACTAAACCAGGTCTAAACCAGGACTAAACCAGGTCTAAACCAGGACTAATCAGGACTAAACCAGCACTAAACCAGGTCTAAACCAGGACTAATCAGGACTAAACCAGGTCTAAACCAGGACTAATCAGGACTTAACCAGGACTAAACCAGGTCTAAACCAGGACTAATCAGGACTAAACCAGGTTTAAACCTGGACTATACCAGGTCTAAACCAGGACTAAACCAGGTCTAAACCAGGACTAAACCAGTTCTAAACTAGTTCTAAACCAGGACTAAACCAGGACTAAACCAGGTCTAAACCAGGACTAATCTGGACTAAACCAGGTTTAAACCTGGACTATACCAGGTCTAAACCAGGACTAAACCAGGACTAAACCAGGTCTAAACCAGGACTAATCAGGACTTAACCAGGTCTAAACCAGGTCTAAACCAAGACTAAACTAGGTCTAAACCAGGACTAAACCAGGTCTAAACCAGGTCTAAACCAGGACTAAACCAGGACTAAACCAGGTCTAAACCAGGTCTAAACCAGGACTAAACCAGGACTAAACCAGGTCTAAACCAGGACTAAACCAGGACTAAACCAGGTCTAAACCAGGACAAAACCAGGACTAAACCAGGTCTAAACCAGGACTAAACCAGGACTAAACCAGGACTAAACCAGGTCCAAACCAGGATTAAACCAGGACTAAACCAGGACTAATCAGGACAAAACCAGGTCTAAACCAGGACGAAACCAGGACTAAACCAGGTCTAAACCAGGACTAAACCAGTTCTAAACCAGGTCCAAACCAGGATTAAACCAGGACTAAACCAGGACTAATCAGGACTAAACCAGGACAAAACCAGGTCTAAACCAGGACTAATCAGGACAAAACCAGGTCTAAACCAGGACGAAACCAGGACTAAACCAGGTCTAAACCAGGACTAAACCAGTTCTAAACCAGGTCCAAACCAGGATTAAACCAGGACTAAACCAGGACTAATCAGGACTAAACCAGGACTAAACCAGGTCTAAACCAGGACTAATCAGGACAAAACCAGGTCTAAACCAGGTCTAAACCAGGACTAAACCAGGACTAAACCAGTTCTAAACCAGGTCCAAACCAGGATTAAACCAGGTCTAAACCAGGACTAATCAGGACTAAACCAGGACTAAACCAGGTCTAAACCTGGACTAAACCAGGACTAAACCAGGTCTAAACCAGGACTAAACCAGGTCTAAACCAGGACTAATCAGGACTAAACCAGGTCTAAACCAGGACTAATCAGGACTTAACCAGGACTAAACCAGGTCTAAACCAGGACTAATCAGGACTAAACCAGGTTTAAACCTGGACTATACCAGGTCTAAACCAGGACTAAACCAGGTCTAAACCAGGACTAAACCAGTTCTAAACTAGTTCTAAACCAGGACTAAACCAGGACTAAACCAGGACTAAACCAGGTCTAAACCAGGACTAAACCAGGTCTAAACCAGGACTAAACCAGGTCTAAACCAGGTCTAAACCAGGACTAAACCAGACTAAACCAGGTCTAAACCAGGACTAAACCAGGTTTAAACCTGGACTATACCAGGTCTAAACCAGGACTAAACCAGTTCTAAACTAGTTCTAAACCAGGACTAAACCAGGACTAAACCAGGTCTAAACCAGGTCTAAACCAGGACTAAACCAGGTCTAAACCAAGACTAAACCAGGTCTAAACCAGGACTAAACTAGGTCTAAACCAGGTCTAAACCAGGACTAAACCAGGACTAATCAGGACTAAACCAGGTTTAAACCTGGACTATACCAGGTCTAAACCAGGACTAAACCAGTTCTAAACTAGTTCTAAACCAGGACTAAACCAGGACTAAACCAGGTCTAAACCAGGTCTAAACCAAGACTAAACCAGGACTAATCAGGACTAAACCAGGTCTAAACCAGGACTAAACCAGGACTAATCAGGACTAAACCAGGTTTAAACCTGGACTATACCAGGTCTAAACCAGGACTAAACCAGTTCTAAACTAGTTCTAAACCAGGACTAAACCAGGACTAAACCAGGACTAAACCAGGTCTAAACCAGGACTAATCAGGACTTAACCAGGACTAAACCAGGTCTAAACCAGGACTAATCAGGACTAAACCAGGTTTAAACCTGGACTATACCAGGTCTAAACCAGGACTAAACCAGTTCTAAACTAGTTCTAAACCAGGACTAAACCAGGACTAAACCAGGTCTGAACCAGGTCTAAACCAGGACTAAACCAGGTCTAAACCAAGACTAAACCAGGTCTAAACCAGGACTAAACTAGGTCTAAACCAGGTCTAAACCAGGACTAAACCAGGTCTAAACCAGGTCTAAACCAGGTCTAAACCAGGACAAAACCAGGACTAAACCAGTTCTAAACCAGGACTAATCAGGACTAAACCAGGTTTAAACCTGGACTATACCAGGTCTAAACCAGGACTAATCAGGACTAAACCAGGACTAAACCAGGTCTAAACCAGGACTAAACCAGGTCTAAACCAGGTCTAAACCAGGTCTAAACCAGGACAAAACCAGGACTAAACCAGTTCTAAACCAGGACTAATCAGGACTAAACCAGGTTTAAACCTGGACTATACCAGGTCTAAACCAGGACTAATCAGGACTAAACCAGGACTAAACCAGGTCTAAACCAGGACTAAACCAGGACTAAACCAGGTCTAAACCAGGACTAATCAGGACTTAACCAGGACTAAACCAGATCTAAACCAGGACTAATCAGGACTAAACCAGGTTTAAACCTGGACTATACCAGGTCTAAACCAGGACTAAACCAGGTCTAAACGAGGACTAAACCAGTTCTAAACTAGTTCTAAACCAGGACTAAACCAGGACTAAACCAGGACTAAACCAGGTCTAAACCAGGACTAAACCAGGTCTAAACCAGGACTAAACCAGGTCTAAACCAGGTCTAAACCAGGACTAAACCAAGACTAAACCAGGTCTAAACCAGGACTAAACCAGGTTTAAACCTGGACTATACCAGGTCTAAACCAGGACTAAACCAGTTCTAAACTAGTTCTAAACCAGGACTAAACCAGGACTAAACCAGGTCTAAACCAGGTCTAAACCAGGACTAAACCAGGACTAAACCATGACTAATCAGGACTAAACCAGGTTTAAACCTGGACTATACCAGGTCTAAACCAGGACTAAACCAGTTCTAAACTAGTTCTAAACCAGGACTAAACCAGGACTAAACCAGGACTAAACCAGGTCTAAACCAGGACTAATCAGGACTTAACCAGGACTAAACCAGGTCTAAACCAGGACTAATCAGGACTAAACCAGGTTTAAACCTGGACTATACCAGGTCTAAACCAGGACTAAACCAGTTCTAAACTAGTTCTAAACCAGGACTAAACCAGGACTAAACCAGGTCTAAACCAGGTCTAAACCAGGACTAAACCAGGTCTAAACCAAGACTAAACCAGGTCTAAACCAGGACTAAACTAGGTCTAAACTAGGTCTAAACCAGGACTAAACCAGGTCTAAACCAGGTCTAAACCAGGACTAAACTAGGTCTAAACTAGGTCTAAACCAGGTCTAAACCAGGACTAAACCAGGACTAAACCAGTTCTAAACCAGGACTAATCAGGACTAAACCAGGTTTAAACCTGGACTATACCAGGTCTAAACCAGGACTAATCAGGACTAAACCAGGACTAAACCAGGTCTAAACCAGGACTAAACCAGGACTAAACCAGGTCTAAACCAGGACTAATCAGGACTTAACCAGGACTAAACCAGGTCTAAACCAGGACTAATCAGGACTAAACCAGGTTTAAACCTGGACTATACCAGGTCTAAACCAGGACTAAACCAGTTCTAAACTAGTTCTAAACCAGGACTAAACCAGGACTAAACCAGGACTAAACCAGGTCTAAACCAGGACTAAACCAGGTCTAAACCAGGACTAAACCAGGTCTAAACCAGGTCTAAACCAGGACTAAACCAGGTCTAAACCAAGACTAAACCAGGTCTAAACCAGGTCTAAACCAGGACTAAACTAGGTCTAAACTAGGTCTAAACCAGGACTAAACCAGGTCTAAACCAGGTCTAAACCAGGACTAAACTAGGTCTAAACTAGGTCTAAACCAGGACTAAACCAGGTCTAAACCAGGTCTAAACCAGGACTAAACCAGGACTAAACCAGGTCTAAACCAGGTCTAAACCAGGACTAAACCAGGACTAAACCAGGTCTAAACCAGGACAAAACCAGTTCTAAACCAGGTCCAAACCAGGATTAAACCAGTTCTAAACCAGGACTAAACCAGGTCTAAACCAGGACTAAACAAGGACTAATCCAGGTCTAAACCAGGACTAAACCAGGTCTAAACCAGGTCTAAACCAGGTCTAAACCAGGACTAAACTAGGTCTAAACTAGGTCTAAACCAGGACTAAACCAGGTCTAAACCAGGTCTAAACAAGGACTAAACAAGGACTAAACCAGGACTAAACAAGGACTAAACCAGGACTAAACAAGGACTAAACCAGGACTATACCAGGTCTAAACCAGGACTAAACCAGGTCCAAACCAGGATTAAACCAGGTCTAAACCAGGTCTAAACCAGGTCTAAACCAGGTCTAAACCAGGTCTAAACCATGTCCAAACCTGGACTAAACCAGGACTAAACCAGGACTAAACCAGGTCTAAAGCAGGACTAAACCAGTTCTAAACCAGTTCTAAATCAGGACTAAACCAGGTCTAAACCAGGTCTAAACCAGTTCTAAACCAGGTCTAAACCATGTCCAAACCTGGACTAAACCAGGTCTAAAGCAGGACTAAACCAGGACTAAACCTGGACTAAACCAGGACTAAACCAGGACTAAACCAGTTCTAAACCAGTTCTAAACCAGTTCTAAACCAGGACTAAACCAGGACTAAACCATTTCTAAATCAGGACTAAACTAGGACTAAACCAGGACTAAACCAGGACTAAACCAGGTCTAAACTAGTTCTAAACCAGGTCTAAACCAGTTCTAAACCAGGACTAAACCAGGACTAAACCAGTTCTAAACCAGGACTAAACCAGGAATAAACCAGGACTAAACCAGGTCTTAACCAGGTCTAAACCAGGACTAGACCTGGACTAAACCAGGTCTAAACCTGGACTAAACCAGAACTAAACCAGGTCTAAACCAGGACTAAACCAGAACTAAACCAGGTCTAAACCAGGTCTTAACAGGTCTAAACCAGGTCTAAACCAGGACTAAACCAGAACTAAACCAGGACTAAACCAGGACTAAACCAGGTCTAAACCAGGACTAAACCAGGACTAAACCAGGACTAAACCAGAACTAAACCAGGTCTAAACCAGGACTAAACCAGGTCTAAACCAGGACTAAACCAGGTCTAAACCAAGACTAAACCAGGTCTAAACCAGGACTAAACTAGGTCTAAACTAGGTCTAAACCAGGACTAAACCAGGTCTAAACCAGGTCTAAACCAGGACTAAACTAGGTCTAAACTAGGTCTAAACCAGGTCTAAACCAGGACTAAACCAGGACTAAACCAGTTCTAAACCAGGACTAATCAGGACTAAACCAGGTTTAAACCTGGACTATACCAGGTCTAAACCAGGACTAATCAGGACTAAACCAGGACTAAACCAGGTCTAAACCAGGACTAAACCAGGACTAAACCAGGTCTAAACCAGGACTAATCAGGACTTAACCAGGACTAAACCAGGTCTAAACCAGGACTAATCAGGACTAAACCAGGTTTAAACCTGGACTATACCAGGTCTAAACCAGGACTAAACCAGTTCTAAACTAGTTCTAAACCAGGACTAAACCAGGACTAAACCAGGACTAAACCAGGTCTAAACCAGGACTAAACCAGGTCTAAACCAGGTCTAAACCAGGACTAAACCAGGTCTAAACCAAGACTAAACCAGGTCTAAACCAGGTCTAAACCAGGACTAAACTAGGTCTAAACTAGGTCTAAACCAGGACTAAACCAGGTCTAAACCAGGTCTAAACCAGGACTAAACTAGGTCTAAACTAGGTCTAAACCAGGACTAAACCAGGTCTAAACCAGGTCTAAACCAGGACTAAACCAGGACTAAACCAGGTCTAAACCAGGTCTAAACCAGGACTAAACCAGGACTAAACCAGGTCTAAACCAGGACAAAACCAGTTCTAAACCAGGTCCAAACCAGGATTAAACCAGTTCTAAACCAGGACTAAACCAGGTCTAAACCAGGACTAAACAAGGACTAATCCAGGTCTAAACCAGGACTAAACCAGGTCTAAACCAGGTCTAAACCAGGTCTAAACCAGGACTAAACTAGGTCTAAACTAGGTCTAAACCAGGACTAAACCAGGTCTAAACCAGGTCTAAACAAGGACTAAACAAGGACTAAACCAGGACTAAACAAGGACTAAACCAGGACTAAACAAGGACTAAACCAGGACTATACCAGGTCTAAACCAGGACTAAACCAGGTCCAAACCAGGATTAAACCAGGTCTAAACCAGGTCTAAACCAGGTCTAAACCAGGTCTAAACCATGTCCAAACCTGGACTAAACCAGGACTAAACCAGGACTAAACCAGGTCTAAAGCAGGACTAAACCAGTTCTAAACCAGTTCTAAATCAGGACTAAACCAGGTCTAAACCAGGTCTAAACCAGTTCTAAACCAGGTCTAAACCATGTCCAAACCTGGACTAAACCAGGTCTAAAGCAGGACTAAACCAGGACTAAACCTGGACTAAACCAGGACTAAACCAGGACTAAACCAGTTCTAAACCAGTTCTAAACCAGTTCTAAACCAGGACTAAACCAGGACTAAACCATTTCTAAATCAGGACTAAACTAGGACTAAACCAGGACTAAAACAGGACTAAACCAGGTCTAAACTAGTTCTAAACCAGGTCTAAACCAGTTCTAAACCAGGACTAAACCAGGACTAAACCAGTTCTAAACCAGGACTAAACCAGGAATAAACCAGGACTAAACCAGGTCTTAACCAGGTCTAAACCAGGACTAGACCTGGACTAAACCAGGTCTAAACCTGGACTAAACCAGAACTAAACCAGGTCTAAACCAGGACTAAACCAGAACTAAACCAGGTCTAAACCAGGTCTTAACAGGTCTAAACCAGGTCTAAACCAGGACTAAACCAGAACTAAACCAGGACTAAACCAGGACTAAACCAGGTCTAAACCAGGACTAAACCAGGACTAAACCAGAACTAAACCAGGTCTAAACCTGGACTAAACCAGAACTAAACCAGGTCTAAACCAGGACTAAACCAGAACTAAACCAGGACTAAACCAGAACTAAACCAGGACTAAACCAGGTCTAAACCAGGACTAAACCAGAACTAAACCAGGACTAAACCAGGTCTAAACCAGGACTAAACCAGGACTAAACCAGAACTAAACTAGGACTAAACCAGGACTAAACCAGATCTAAACCAGGTCTAAACCTGGACTAAACCAGAACTAAACCAGGTCTAAACCAGGACTAAACCAGGTCTAAACCAGGACTAAACCAGGTCTAAACCTGGACTAAACCAGGTCTAAACCAGGACTAAACCAGAACTAAACCAGGTCTAAACCAGGTCTTAACAGGTCTAAACCAGGTCTAAACCAGGACTAAACCAGAACTAAACCAGGACTAAACCAGGACTAAACCAGGTCTAAACCAGGACTAAACCAGGACTAAACCAGAACTAAACCAGGTCTAAACCTGGACTAAACCAGAACTAAACCAGGTCTAAACCAGGACTAAACCAGGACTAAACCAGAACTAAACCAGGTCTAAACCAGGACTAAACCAGGTCTAAACCAGGACTAAACCAGGTCTAAACCAGGACTAAACCAGAACTAAACCAGGACTAAACCAGGTCTAAACAGAGTCTTGTTTTTCAGGTGAGTCCTGGAGCTGGAGTGATGGAGAATACTCAGACTTCAGGAACTGGTCTTCAGGTGGGTTTAGACTGGACCAGAACCAGGTCTAACTCTGGACTAAGGGTTAATGAAACAAGTAGTTGGTTTTTCTTGTGAACAATAAATAACAAATATTATTTGTACTATTTTGTATCTGTCTGAAACACAAAAAAGATTTTTCCACAAATATTTATTTTTTGTGTCAAATTTTTGGTTTCCGAAAACTTTTTTCCGCCACTGTCTTAGTCCTGACCTGTTCATGTTGGTCCTGACAGGTTCTGATCCTGGTCCAAGTCCTGGACTTTGTGGTGCCGTCTGGTCTCAGAAGAAGACCATGTTGGTCCAGAACTGCTCCGAGGCCTTCTCTTTTCTGTGCTACACTCAGAACCTGGTCCTGGTCCAGGAGAACCGGACCTGGGAGCAGGCTCTGGACCGCTGCAGGACTTTAGGCCCCAACGGCTCAGACCTGCTGAGTCTGGACCAACCAGACCTGCCCTACGCCCAGAACCAGGCTCAGAACTCCAGCACCAGCAAGGTAAGTTCAGATAAAACCTGTTCAAGACCAGAGCCAGGCCCAAAACTCCAGCACCAGCAGGGTAAGTCCAGATAAAACCTGTTCAGATCCATCTAAACCCCGTCTCTGTCCAGGTCTGGGTCGGTCTCCGGTTCTTGGCCGGCTCCTGGTTCTGGTCTAACAGGGCTGAGGTCTCTCTGTCTGGTCTTCCATCGTGTCCTGAGTCCAGACTTGGCTGTGGAGCTCTGGTCTGGGACAGAACCTCAACTGGGTCACAACCAAAGATAGAACCCTGCGACTGCAGCCAGAGACTCAACCTGCTCTGCTACAGGCCCTGAGGCTTTTATTCTGAAGGAGGCACCCGCCCTGAGGCTTTTATTCTGAAGGAGACACCCGCCCTGACACTTTTATTCTGAAGGAGACACCCGCCCTGGCGCTTTTATTCTGAAGGAAAAACCAGCCCTGAGGCTTTTATTCTGAAGGAGACACCCGCCCTGAGGCTTTTATTCTGAAGGAGACACCCGCCCTGAGGCTTTTATTCTGAAGGAGACACCCGCCCTGAGGCTTTTATTCTGAAGGAGACACCCGCCCTGAGGCTTTTATTCTGAAGGAGACACCCGCCCTGACGCTTTTATTCTGAAGGAAAAACCAGCCCTGAGGCTTTTATTCTGAAGGAGACACCCGCCCTGAGGCTTTTATTCTGAAGGAGACACCCGCCCTGAGGCTTTTATTCTGAAGGAGACACAAGTTTCTGCACAGATTCATTTAAGTTTATCTTTGCTGTAATTACTCTGTGGAATGTGCAAATAATAAAAACAGTCTAAACCCGACAATGTCTCGCGGCTGCTTTGGGCTCAGTTTTCTGAGAGTGAACAGGAAGTGTCTGGGGATGGGGCTGAGTGTTATTATTGCTCAGTGTGAAATACAATGTAATATTTACATTTTTAATTTAACTCATGTTCATACAGGACTAAAGCTTGTGTGCACATGGGTTAAAGAGTATTAAGTATATTGAGTATTCAGTATTGAGTATTGAGTATATTGTGACAGGTGAGTCCCAAGTTGAGAACAACTGAAAACAGGACAAAAGTAGATAAAGAAACCTCTATAAACTGATTTTTTGGGCAAACCTGAAGACTTTGTCAAAGCCAAAAGGTCCAGAGCTGTTCTTGAGGTCTGAGATACAAAAGCTAAGTCAAGTTGAGTCAAAGGGAGTGTGATGTAAATACAGGATTATTTCTTAGTCAAATGTTTAAAGACTGAAGGTCTGAAAACAAATTAGGTCTAACTACAAAGAACCCCAGCCTTAACACATTGGTCTCAGGAAATGTCTGCAAGTTTATGGAAATGATTTCCTGATTGTGCGTCTTAAACAAATGAGAGCAGAGGAAGGTTTCCTAAAAAAAGTCACAAGACAGTGGCTCTAGAGCAGTGTCTTCCATCAACTGTCACTTCAAACTCATCGCAGACTCGTCACAGACTTATCACAGACTCATCACAGACTCATCACAGATTCGTCACAGACTCGTCACAGACTCATCACAGATTCGTCACAGACTCGTCACAGACTCATCACAGACTCGTCACAGACTCATCACAGACTCATCACAGACTCATCACAGATTCGTCACAGACTCGTCACAGACTCATCACAGATTCGCCACAGACTCGCAGACTCATCACAGACTCGTCACAGACTCATCACAGACTCATCACAGACTCATCACAGATTCGTCACAGACTCATCACAGACTCATCACAGACTCATCACAGACTCGTCACAGACTCATCACAGACTCATCACAGACTCATCGCAGATTCGTCACAGACTCGTCGCAGACTCGTCGCTGACTCGTCACTGACTCGTCACTGACTCGTCACTGAGTCGTCACAGACTCATCACTGACTCATCTCTGACTCATCACAAACTCATCACAGACTCATCACAGACTCATCGCAGATTCGTCGCAGACTCATCACAAACTCATCGCAGACTCGTCGCAGACTCGTCACAGACTCGTCGCAGACTCGTCGCTGACTCGTCACTGACTCGTCACTGACTCGTCACTGACTCGTCACAGACTCATCACTGACTCATCTCTGACTCATCACAGACTCATCACAGACTTATCACAGACTCATCACTGACTTAAAGATGACCGAAAGAACAAGATCCCGGATATCGGTGGCTGAAATGAACTTCCTCCGCAGGTTGGCGGGGTGAGATAGGGTGAGGAGCTCAGTCACTCAGGAGGAGCTCAAAGTAGAGCCGCTGCTCCTCCACAGAGGAGCCAGCTGAGGTGGCTCGGAACCTCCTTTTCTGGGCATGTTCCACTGGGAGGAGACCCCGGGGAAGACCTAGGACACGCTGGAGGGACTATGTCTCTCGGCTGGCCTTGGAACGCCTCGAATCCCCCTGAAGAGCTGGAGGAAGTGTCTGGGGAGAGGGAAGTCTGGGCATCTCGCTTAGGCTGCTGCTGCCCCCGACCCGGCCCCGGATAAGTGTTAGAAGATGGATGGATGGATGGCACTCTAAGGTCCTGTTTAAAAAGACCAAGGCTCAATAATGGAGGAAGCTACTTTCTTGATAAGACTATACCTCTAAGTTCATCATGTCCTGTGACCACATCCTTCTTTTTTAGTATTATTTAGACTTGATTTGATTTTTGACACGTTAGCAGCTCAGACGATGCTGTTAAAAATGAGGCTTAACATTTCCTCATATGAACAGTTTAGACACTAGAACAAAAATTATGAAATGAAATGTGATTGTTGTAGAGGCAATGGTCCAATGTGGCAGTGCTGAAGGAATATCACTGCTGTAGTATATTTCTTTGAGTATGTTCTACCTGTATAGGCTAGCCCACAATGCAATAAGGCTGGAACTAAGCACACACTTAAAAAAGAACCAAATTTGTGAAAAACTGATGAAAAACACACATGAAAATAATGTAAAAATAAAAACCAGCCTAAGCCAAGAGCGCAACACTTCGCAGGGAAAACCACCAAGGACAACGTGCCAGCTGAGCCAGACAGTCACAGAGGAGAGCTGCAGTGCCATGTGTGAGACTAGTCCAGCCTCTACAGTTCAGTAAAGTTTGCATCATGAACAGTAGTTTTGTAGTTTTAGCTCAATTATGTGATATATATTTAGGCTATATAATGAAAGGATAAACAAAAAAGGAAAACATTGATTAATTCATATGATAAAATGTGAATAAATTGTAAGAACTGATAAATAAAATAAATACTTCTACCACTAAAGTTTGGCCCAGAGCTCCTGTGCCAGCAGCTCCTACTTAACCCTATAGCCTCAATACTGCACGAACAGCACATTAACACTAAACAATGTGATTGTCCTGTCCACTGCCCAGGGTCACTGTAGAAATCCATCTTCTGTAGTCCCTTGTCTGATCTTATATAGTCTCAGTCTTCTTCTTCTGAGAATGTGTAGTTGCTAATTAACCGAAGTCTCAGATGCTTCATGAGGCCAGGATCTGTGCCAGAGCTCCTCTACAGCCACAGCGCTGGTCTACTTCCCGCAGTACTGCCAGGTTTAGCAAAAAAAAGTCTCTTTTTTGTTTGTGATAAAAAACCTTTCAATCCTATGAATGCAAATGAGATTTTTGGAGAAGTTACTATCCAAATCTGGGATAAAAAAAAGTCAAAAAACATTTTATTCTAATTTAAAATGTTTTTGCTCAAAGTCGCTTGTAAATAAATTACTCCACCTGGTTCCCTAGGACACAAATTTTTTTTGATGAACATGAAAGCATTTCAACTTAAGGGAATGAAAAAAAACAGAAATCATGCAATAACAGTGAATTGAAAAAATGCAGGCCTTTACTCTGGCGAACATGGCTCTGGAGTTGAACTGGAGAAATACAATAATGAGAAGAGGTCTTGTCTGAACCTCGGTCCTCATGAAACAGGATCCGCCTCAAAGGACGGAAGATGTGGGACATGATTTTAGTCTCTGGACAAGCCCTAAAGATGAAGAGTTAAAGAGACCTGGGGACACTTACAAATCAGTTCATATCTTTATTAAAATCAATAAACAGCATTAGCAGTTTTCATCAGAACAAAACCTACAGCAGTTTATAAAAATACAAAGAACACACCCAGCTTTAATTGGATCATTTATCAGTCTCTGTCCAACAAACCTACCAACAACTAACCCCACAGCGTTATACACAAGAACTTTTAGTCAACATTTCTTTATCTTTCTGAGAAGAACCATAACCTTTTCCCATATTACACTCACTTTTAATAAATAAGCGAGACCTAAAAGAATTTCAGAACGAGTCAGTGGTCTGTGGATAGCACTGAATATGTACGTTTTTAAACCTGAGGTACCTTTTTTCAGCTGTTTTCAGATTCAGAACTAAATGTGTTTCAAATTTCAGGCGTTACACTTTCCTTAAAAACCTTCAAAAATTGTCCACATTCATTCACCTTTATCAAAAACCCATTCACCTCAGACGTTTGACAGGACTCCCTTTTATTTAGCCAAATGCACCACGACCTGGACAAACGAGAGCCACAGCAGACAAAGGCCGACATTAACACTGAGTCTCCGTCCTTCAGAGTCTTTAGTTTCCATCGGCTCATTCAGATAATCCTTTGGCACTGAAAATTATCGTTTTGTTTTCACAAAGTCCTTCCTAGAACCGGTCCTGGTCCAGTTTTTATTGTAAAAACTGAGGTTTTTCTCAGATTCAAACTCAAATCCCAGGAGCTACATTCAGTTCCCGAGCACTTCTGACACAGCCACAAATACATTTATGCCCAGTTTAACCAACAATATTATACATTTAGAGTTGAGTTAAACACAGATAAACCAGGTTTAAAGTTCAATGGAGCTGTGTCTTTGCAAAAAAAAGTCAGTTTTGGAAGAACAGACTGTATCAATTTAGAGTTTTGTGCAAAGGAATTTCAAGAAACCGATCAAATTTTAAACCAGACTGGAGGATCTGGGTCTGAGTCTGAGACCACTCTAAAGCTTAAAGAGTAACCAAGTAAGTGACCAAGATGGCGGCGCGTACACATCGCGAGGCTCAGCGTCTCTCTAGTTTTTGCAATTTTGCAGTTTTATTCCTGCTCATCTCGGGTCTGTTCGTACTGAACAGTTTTGCTTTAAGATCCTACACCCGACAGGAGCTTTTGGATATCGGTGAGGACTTTTCCAACAGTTTCTATCACCAATCTTCGACTCATCCCTGAGATCCTCAGAACACCCGATGCTAAACACTCTACCCGGCCGGGCGGAAGTGCTCGCAGACGGCGTCGAGATCGTAAACAAAGGCGGGGGAAGCGCGGAGGTCTAAGAGCTAAGCTAAAGCTAACACCACTCCGGCTCTCTTTACCCAGCATTTTCCTTGCTAATGCGGTCACTGGTGAACAAAATGGATGAGTTACGACTTCGCATCACCAACAGTAAGAGACTTTTGGACTGCAATGTCATGGTTTTCACAGAAACATAGCTACACAGCTCCAATAATGCTATTGAGCTAGCCGGGCGCTACACGCTCCGGGCAGATAGAACAGCAGAGGACTCCGGTAAGACAAGGGGTGGTGGATTGTGTATTTATGTCAACAAAGCTTGGTGTACGAACACTGTCATTGTTGGGAGACACTGCTCAGCTAACCTAGAGTTTCTCATGGTTAAATGTAAACCTTTTATCTGCCACGGAGTTCACTTCCACCATAATAACCGCAGTCTATATTCCACCGGATGCTAATGCCAAGCTTGCTTTGAACGAACTTCATGCAGCCATTAGTAAACAACAGACTGCTCACCCAGAGGCTGCTTTTATTGTCGCAGGTGATTTTAATTAAAGACAAATTAAAGACAGTGCTCCCCAAATTCCACCAGCATGTTTCCTGCCACACCAGAGGAGACAAAACTTTGGATCATGTATACACAAACATTAATGGAGCTTACATCGCGACCCCCCTCCCCCACCTCGGACAGTCTGATCACCTTTCTTTGTTTCTCACCCCTAAGTATTCACCCCTCATCAATCGTGTGAAGCCATCAGTGAAGACCATCAAAGTTTGGCCAACTGGAGCAGACTCTTTACTTCAGGACAGGTTTCAACACACTGACTGGAGTATGTTTGCTTCTCAGGCTGCCTGTGGCTCTCACACGGACATTGATATCTACACCTCCTCTGTACTGGATCACATCAACTTCACCATTGACAGTGTTACAACAGAAAAACAGATAACAACATTCCCTAATCAGAAGCCATGGATGAACAAGGAGGTGCGACTTCTGCTGAAAGCCCGCAACACTGCCTTCAGGTCAGATGACGCTGAGGCCTACAGTAAATCCAGGGATAACCTGAAAAGGGGCATCAAAAAGGCCAAGTACCGCTACAAGCTGAAGGTAGAGGAACATCTTTCTAACTCTGACCCCCGACGCATGTGGCAGGGCATCCAGGTCATCAGTGACTACAAGTCAGGCAACTCCACTCCAACGGTCACGGACGTCTCCTTCCTGAACGAGCTAAATTACTTTTATGCTCGCTTCAATAGCGACAGCAAGGAGACGGCCACCAAAATCTCACCCTCAGCTGACAATAACCTGCTCCTTAACACCACTAAGACAAAGGAGCTCATTGTGGACTTCAGGAAGAAAAAAGGAAGCACGCATGACCCCATCCACATTAATGGTATGGTTGTTGAACGTGTCTCCAGCTTCAAGTTCCTGGGAATCACCATCTCGGAGGAACTGTCCTGGACCACAAACACCTCCAGCCTGGTCAAGAAGGCTCACCAGCACCTCTTCTTCCTCAGGACACTGAAGAAGAACCAGCTGTCTTCAGTAATCCTGGTGAACTTCTACCGGTGTGCGATCGAGAGCATCCTGACCAGTTGCATCACAGTCTGGTATGGAAACTGCTCAGTGGCTGACCGCAAAGCACTGCAGAGGGTGGTGAAAACTGCCCAGCGCATCACAGGGACACCACTTCCTGCTATTGAGGACATCCAGAGGAAACGCTGTCTACGTCGAGCTCGCAGCATTCTTAAGGACTCCTCTCACCCTGACCATAGACTGTTTAACCTCTTGCCCTCCGGGAGGCGCTTCAGGAGCCTCCGGACAAAGACCACAAGATTCAGGAACAGCTTTTTCCCTACAGCTGTCTCCTTACTGAACTCTGCCCTCTGACACCACCACACACACAGACTCCTCCCCCACATCACCACTGCGTCTGACTGATTTATTTATTATTTACAACAAGCAAACAGTAAACTTGTTATTACTTCCACTACATCCATTTGCACACTGTAATATTTTCTATGCACTGTACTGTCCATTACACTAGTGTAAATGATGTTCATATGTTCATAGTTCTGCCTATAGTGTACATACACTTTTACATAATCCATCTGTATAGTATGTTCATAGTACACCTACCTGTATATCATGCTTATAGTATTTAAAATCTGTCAATTATGTCCATAATACTTATCTGTATAGTTATTGTACATATTATAGACCTTGTATATTCTGTACTTACTGCTTATTGCACTTCTGGTTAAATGCTAACTGCATTTCGTTGCCTTGTACCTGTACTTGTGTAATGACAATAAAGTTGAATCTAATCTAATCTAACTAAACCTTATGGGATCCAGTCTATGTCTGGTCTACAAACTCTTTTGGAGTACCACAGAAGTCCAGTTTAAATCTGGTTCAAGTCCAGTCCTGATTTAGAACTTAACTTGTCTTAACTTGTTTGTTTGTCCGAATAAAGATTGCATTTGATCTAACCCTAACCCTTTTGAGTCCATTAGGTCTAACTGCCAGTCTAGACCTTGAACCCTCTGGGAGTCCGGTCAAAGTCCTGGTCTAGACCTTGAACCCTCTGGGACTCCGGTCAAAGTCCTGGTCTAGACCTTGAACCCTCTGGGAGTCCGGTTGAAGTCTTTCTGCAGGTCTTCGTTGGTCCGGCGGCGGATCAGCGCTCTCTCGAAGGCTGTGGACAGTTTACTAATGGGTTTTTCTGCAGCCTCCTTCAGTTTCCGGGCATCGAAGCGAGGACTGTAGAGAAGAACCGGAAGGCGGTTCACAAATGAAGGCGTCTCCTGGTCTGGGGTCTTGGTCTGGTCCTGGTTTTGGTTCTGGTTTTGGTTCTGGTTTTGGTTCTGGTTGGCTTGGATCTGCTTTATGATGCGTTCTTTTGTGGAGAACATGTGAAAGAGCAGAGCGTCCCACATTTTTAGAGCTTTAGGTCCAGACTCTGTCTGCTGGACCTCCAGATCTGGACTCACTCCTGATTCAGGTGTTGGCTCAGGCCCAGACCCGGGTTTGGACTCCAGGTCAGTATCAGGCCCAGGGAAATTAGGCTCCTCCTGCTCCACCACCATGTGCTTCTTCAGACGTTTCCAGCCGCTGACTTTAGAGCCTAGGCCTTTGGACTTGTCCTTCAGGAGTAAGGTCTTACCAGACTTCTGCTGGTTGTTGGCTGGACCGGATGTGGACTCCTGTGGATCTGAAGGTGGACAGTCAGATGTGAGTTTTGTTGAAGAATCTATGTTTTCACCCTTTGTTGAAGAGGATTGGGTTGTTTGGTCTTTGTTCTTGAGGATTTTGGAGGAGTTTATTGGGGAACCTGAAGTTTTTGATGTAGATTCTGAATTTTCACATTCGGTCTTGGACTTTTTCTTTAAGTTTTGCAGTTTCAGAGCTGAAGACTTTCTTGGTGGACCTTTGGTGGTTTCATAGAAAGGTTCTTGGTTGTCCTCGATTTGGACCTGGTCTTTAGTTAAACCCATGTCTGGTCCTGGTAACTTCTTGGAGGATTTGGTTAAAAGATCTATGGTCTCGGTAAGAGATCTGGGGCTTTCACATTTGGTTCTGGCCTTTGTTGAGAAGTTATCAAAGTAATCTGAAGATCCAGCTTTAAGCATGTTTTTCTTTGGACTTTCAGCTAAAGATGCAGGTGATGTCGGTGACTTCGTGGAGAACAGGCCAGTCCTGGTCCAGGTCTTGGTCTGAATCTCGATCCTTGTCATGGTTTTCAAAGTTTCCACCAAGTTCTGCGCTAAGTCCTGATTTCTTATTGACTTCAGTGAGACTCCATCTATTACTTTTGCATTCTCTTTCAGAGAGTCCTGGTCTAAGTCCTGAAGAGTCCCGTCTGGTTCTAGTCCAGTCTGAGTCTGGTTCTGGGTCTTCCGAATCTTTTGCTCTGTCATGTTGTCCTCCATTTTGTCTTTCAAGTCCCGCTCTAAGTCCTGAGTTACCTCTGATTTCAGTAGAACCCCATTTATCACTGTTTGGGCCTTGGGTCTGGAGGCTAAGTCCGGAAGAGTCTGGTCTGGCTTCTGTCCAGTCTGAGTCTTGGTCTGGACTTTCAGAGTCTGGTCTGTTATTTTGTTCTTCCTTTTGTCTCTCCACTCCGAGTCTTGATTTCCCTTTAGATCTAGTGGAAAAGCATCCGTCACTGTTGTGTCCAGAAGGTCCAGGTCCTGAAGAGTACCATCTGGTTTTAGTCCAGTCTGGTTTAGCCCAGTCTGAGTCTCCGTCTGGATCTGGGTCTGAGTCTGGACTTTCAGAGTCTTGTGCGTTTTGTTTTCCAAATCCTGAAGTAAGTCTTGAAGTCCATCCAGCAACATTAGATTGCTCTTGTCCAAAGAACCTACTGAGTCCTGGTGTAAGTCCTGAAGAGTCCCATCTGTCTTTATTACAGTTAAGTTTATCTTTTGACCCTTTTGTTGTCTGTTCTTCAAGTCCTCCAGGGTCCCCTGTGGTTCTAGTCCAACTAAGTCCATCGTTAGACTGTCTATTATCGTTGTGTTGTTCTGAAAGCCCAATGCAGAGTCTAGACCTTCCTCGGACTGAGATCCAGACTTTCCCACAGACCTGGTTTTCAGGGATTTGTTCAAATCCTTCTGGTCCTCGGTCTTTATCAGATCCCAGAGTTGGTCCTTGGGTCTGATCTGTTTTAACGCCAGTTCCAAATCTATCTTTAAACTGTCCTTTTTCACAAAAACCTCCAATGTCTGAGGTTCTGTTGTTAGTCCGAGGCCTGGTCTTGGTGGGATTTCCGGGTTTGGTTGGTTCTGGAGTGAGTCCTGAAGTCCAGATCCAGTCGTAGCCCAGGTCTCTGCAGAGTCTTGAGTCCTGGTTTTCTTCTTTAGTCCCTTTTTGTCCAGAAGTTTGTCCAGTTTGTCCATGGTCTCCTTCAGAGTCTCCTTCAGCCTCAGTTTGTTTTTTAGAGATGCCTCCTTCTGGACTTTGTCCGGCAGCATAGTCCTGGTCCTGGTCTCGGTCCTGGGCCCGGTCTTCTTCAAGACCCGGTCTGGTTTGTCCTGAGTTCCCATTGGACTTTGCGCCGGATTGAGACCAGGTCTTGGCCGAGATGACCTTGACTTTTCTGGTTCTGACGCCTGAGGCAGAGAACCAGAATCAATCACTGAACCAAGTCCAGACTTAAGTCCTGGATTAGTCCCTGTGGTCTCAAGTACCAACTTTGATCTAGTTTGCCCAGTCCCAAGTCCTGACTCAAGCTCCTGACCAGACTGGTGTTCTGGTCCTGGTTCTAGGGGCTCATTGGGCTCAGGTTTTGGTCTGATCTCTTTTGTCCTAAAAGTGGTCTCTCTGCTTGGATCTGAAAAAGCATCAGAGAGACTTTCAACCAAGACTTGATCCAAGTCCTTTCTAAAACCAAAACCAGACTGTAGTTTTATGTTAGTCTCAGAGACATAATCCAGTCCAGACTTTGCTTCTAAGTCCATATCAAAGTCCATATTTGGACCAAGTCTAGGTAAATCCTGGTCTAAACCTGGTTCTGACAGAGTTCTACTGAAGTCCAGTTCAACAGACTCTAATGGATCTTGGACATCAGCAGAGTCTATTTTTTCTGAGGGGTTGGACTCTGCCAGACCTGGGTCCAGATCTAATCCAGACTTTGGTTTTTGGACCACAAATACCTGACCTGGTTTTGGAGATTTAGGATCAAGCTCTAGAAGTCCAGGATTTAATGGGATTGGAACTGAGTCTAGATTATTTTTGGAACTGGAGGATTTAAATGGATCTGATGTTGAGAAAGACTCTGGTGGGATTTGGACCCGAGCGGAGTCCGAATAAGGTCTAAAACATGGTGTTTGGTCCGGTCCAGGTCCAGAGCAGGTCTGGTTTTGGGTTTGGGCTTGTCTTAAACTTGGTTCTACAGATCCTGGTTCAAAGCGGATTTCCTTTTGTGTTTCTGAATAAAGCAAGTTCCGAGTCCAGAACTTAACACCCAGTCCAGGACTTTGTAAACCTGGTCTTGGATTGATCTGATCAGTCAGACCACTAAGACCTGTCTCTGCTTTAACTACAGGACCAGATCCTAAACCAGATCCCAGACCGTTCTTAGTCAGTCCTCTCTTAAGCCTGGGAGACGGTCTTGGTTCTAGGGTCTGGACATGGTCTTTAAGTGGACTTAGGCTAGTCTCGATGGCAGCCTTAACTAAAGGCGCGATCAGAGACGAAGTCCCAAAACCTGGACTTGGATCTGTCTGTTTCAGTTCTGGACCTGGTCTTGTTTTAGTTCGAGGGGGACTTTGTGGACCTGAAGAACAAGTCTTGATCTCGACTATCAGGGACAGATCTGGGTTTGGACTAAAGTCTGGTTTTAGACCTGGTTTAGTTCCAGTTTCTAAATCTGATTCATTGTGGATTTTGTCAGCCTTTACAGAGTCTAGTCTCTCTGGGACCGGACTAACAGGCCCAGAGTGAACCGGCCTTGGTCTAGACCCAGTTAGAGTCTCGCTAAGTCCTGGTTTAGTAGATTTAGTCAGACTTTTCTGATGCGGTTCTAAGTCAGACTCTTTGTGGATTTTAGGTTTTTTATAGTCTGGGTTTGAAGTCTCAAGACCTGGACTAAGGACTAGGGAGTCTAGAACTGAGTCTAGTCCTGGTCCCAGTACGGGTTTTTGTCCTGGTTCTAATCCAGGTCTTGTTTCTTTGGTGTCTCGAGGACTAACATTTATTAAAGCTTTATTTATTTTTTGGGGAATAAAACCTGGACTACTTTTTTGGACTGGGAACAGGTCCAAGTCCTGGTTTGTGGACTTGGTCTGGTCTAAGTCCTGGTCTTGCACTAAACTAACGTTTCCATTTAAATCTGAAGAAGGCTGAGCAAACTCTAGACTTGGTTCTGGTCTGGTTTTGTCTGGCTCTAGTCCAAAACCCCCTAGGTCTTGACCTGTGTAGACAGTGTCCCAGGTCTGAGTCCGGTCTAGACCTGGTTTCTCACCTGTGGAGTGAAGGTCCAGTGATTGGATTCTGGGTTCTGACTCGGTTTTACTCAGGTCTACCTCAGACCAGCCTTCTCTAAGTCCAGGTCTTGGTTTTAGTCCAGACTTTAGATTTAGTTCAATGTGGTCTTCATTGGTCCAGGTTTTGGAGCTGATCCCTTTGAAGGTCGCATACAGAGCTGGTGTCAGACCGTAGTAAATGGACCTGGGTCTGGACTGAACCGTTTTTTGTGAGGTCTTCATCTGGGACTCAAGAAGCGAGGACAGGGACTTCCGAGCCTCCGAGACCTGGTCTAGACCTGGACTTAGACCAGAGACTGACAGAGTCCAGACAGGGTCCAGGTCTTGGGTCTTAGGAGGACTTTGTAGACTTGGGTCTGGGGTCAGTGGAGATGGACTCAGGGAAAAGACGCTGATAGTCCTCAAAGACTGGGTCTGGTCTGGACTCTTCAGACCTAGGTCTAGGATCTTGGAAGGAACAGGACTAAGACTGGACACACTCATGGTTCTCATATCTGCCTTTAGACCAGGACCGAGAACAGAACTTGAGTCTAACACTGGGACTGAAAGGAACGAGGGCAGCTTTGGTAAAGACGGAGGAAGACCTACAGAGTCCAGAGCTGGTCTAGTCCTGGTCTGGGATCTGATGTGGGTTCCATTCATTTGAAAGGATTTGTCTGGCCCAGGGTGAGGTTTTCTGGACTCAGCTGGGGATCTCTGAAAACCTGGATCTGGACATAAGACTTTAGTTGGACTTCTGAAGAGGACTTTGGTCTCAGGTTTTTGTAGGTCTTGATTGTGACATAAAAGGTTTTTGTTTAAATCTAAAGTGTTAGAAGGTCTTTCTGGACTTAAAGTGGGTTCAACGTGGACTTGGACTTGAGGTTTTGTGGACTCATGGTCTTTACTGTCCTCGATTGGGGACTTTTGAGGACTTTTGTTGGACAGACTTTGGTCTTTGGTTTTGTTGATGTTTGAAACAGTTTTTTCATGGATTTTCTTGGATTTGCCCAAAGTCTTAGTCAAGTCCAGTCCAGGTCTTGGTCTGTGGATTTCAAAGTCTTGAAGGTTGGTTGTGTTCGGGGAAAGTTCTGGATTTGATCTAGACTCCATGGATCTGTATCTGAGCGAGGACTGAGGATCAGGAAAAGTCCAGACCGGACCAGACCCAATAAAGTCCACCAATGGTCTTTCCTGGTTTTGTTCTGGTCTTAGTCCATTCATGGCGAGGTTTAAACCATTTCTTTTGTGACCGAATCCAGGGTCTTGCACTTGGTTCACAGTGGTTTTGGTGCTGTTTGTTCCAGGATCAGAACGAGGACTGAGTTCAGGTTCTAGTCCGGTTTTGTGAAAGTCCTGGTTCCAGGTAATTTTGCTAATTGAGGTCAGGTCTTGGATTGAGACCGGTTTTGAGATTTCATAGATGGTGGCCTTGGACGTGTAGCTCCCGGTCTGGACTGGACTATATGGGTCTGGACCAGGTTTTTGCGAGGACTGGTTCAGAGCCAGGACTGGGACCAAAGACTTTAGACCTGGATCTGGCTGGTTCTTGACCTGAACCTGATCTTGGACTGCGCCGGTCTGAAAGAACATAGAACCATTTGGCCCTGGGCCTGGACCTGGTCTAAGACTCTCTGGGATCAGTCGGGTCTGAAGAGGATCAGAAAGTCCAGGTGTTTGCCGGTTTAAGTCCAGGTCCAGATTTGACGGAAGTCTACCATTTAGGACCAGAGGAAAACCTGGTCTTGGTTCAGGTAGGATCTGACCTGGTCTTAAATCCAGAGGAAGTCCTGATGGGACCTGAGGTAGTCCAGCTGAGACCAGAGGAAGTCCTGCTGAGACCAGAGGAAGTCCAGACGTGAGCCGGTTCACTTCCCGAGGTCTTTCTGAGGTCTGGATCTGGGTCTGGATCTGGATTGTGGGCTGGTCTGGAACGCATCAGGTCTGGACTTGGCTAGACCTAGTTCTGGGACGAAGTGGGTTTTTGGTGCAGGATGGACTTGAAGAATAATGTTTGGTTCTGGACA
The DNA here is from genome assembly GCA_024416835.2 of Perccottus glenii. Classification (NCBI taxonomy): domain Eukaryota; kingdom Metazoa; phylum Chordata; class Actinopteri; order Gobiiformes; family Odontobutidae; genus Perccottus; species Perccottus glenii. Next base: position 173,417 of record JALDQB020000042.1, on the reverse strand, counting down.
GGACTTTGGACTGGGACTGAACTGGTCTAGAGACTTGAGACTGGGACCAGAGGGTTCATTTGGTCTGAACCTGGTTAAACCTGGTTCAGGGCCGGTCTTGGGAGTGGGTGTGGTTAGATGGCAGAGCTGAGAGACAACTGGACCAGATCTGGACTGAACTGGATTTAGACCAGGATCTGAGGGGGTTAGACCTTGATATGGAACGGTCTTGACCCAGGGGACTTCAGGAGTCTGGTTCTGGATTAAAGTCTGAGTCCAGTGAGAGACCACAGCAAGACCCGGGTCCGCTAAAGTCTGGACCTGAGGGAAGACCGGGTCTGGCTTCCAGTGGTTTTGGGTCAGGCTCTGGACTTGGTTCTGGACTTGGTTCTGGACTTGGTTTTGGTGCAGGTCTTCATCAAACAGAAACAAGGAGCACTCAAAAAGTGGTGCCACCTTCTCCCCAGACCTGGTCCAGACCTGGTCCAGACCGGGTCCAGACTCAGGACTAGCGTGGTTCTGAAAATGGAGACTGTTCTCACAAAATCCAACAAAGTCCGGATTTACACTTGACACAAAACCTGGACCAGACTGACCTAGACTGAATTGAGCTGGACCAGGCTGGACTAGACCAGACCGGTTTAGGATCTGGTTTCTGATTAAGTCCTGTGAGTTTAAATCCTGGTATTGTCCAGGTCTAAAGTCTGGTTTTATAAATCCCGGATCAGGTCCAGTCCATGTAAGTCCTAGTCTTGGACCACAGTGGGTTAATAATCCTGGTCTTAAGTCTTGGTCTTGGATGAACCGAGGATCAGTCCTGGTTTTGTTAAAGTCCGGTTCTGTTGGACTGGAGAGGTCCTGGTTCAGGGACGGTCTTGGTGTTGTGGGGCTGGTCTGGTCCTGGTCTAGTTCCAGGTCTGTCTGGACTTCGTTGACGGGGGACAGACAGGCCCTGAATGGGACCGGAGTCTGGCAAAGTCCAGTTTTTTTCTTAGACTTCTTCTTGAGTTTCTGGAGCCGGACGTTGTCTTTGCCAGGTTTTGGCAGGACCGGGGGCGGGACTTGGTCCAGGTCTGGGTCTCCAGGTTCCATCAAGTCCAAGTCCATCCAAGGCCTGGAAAAGAGACAATTAAGGGGCTGTTAGGACTTCATCTGGACTTGAATTTAGACTAGGATTTTTACAGATGTCAATGATTTAGGTGGTTTTGTTTGGATTTAGTTGGACTTAAACTAAAGTCCAACTAACTTTTAGCACAGTTTAATTTGACATATGTAAAGTATATTTGATGTTTGACTGCCTTGTCTTACAATCATTTTTAATTACATTTACAGTAAAGGCCAGGTTGGCTTTTTACTTTTGTGATACTCTTTTTGTTATTTTTTTTCCCTGGACTATCAAAGGTTTTCTTATCTTTTCTTATAAAAAAAAAATATATATATATAAAAACATCTGGTCCAGAGGGTTTTGCGTTTACCTTTTTTCATAATTAATGATATTAAAAATGTCAGGAATAATACCTGTTTTTTTAAAGCCACTTAATTTGCCCGAGTCTCACAAAGAAGACAGTGAAATCTCTGAAACCTGTTTTTATTGGAGACATAACACACAGTTCCAGAGAGTGCCCTCATGTGGCGACTGTGAGAAGTTCAGTCACAAACTTCTGCTTCTTTTAAAAAAAATCCAGCTGTTTGTTTTTTTTTTTGTCTGCTTAAGTCTATTCACGGACTCTAGACTTTATATTGTCATTGTTTCTTTTCAGTGCCTTTAGTTTCATGGACTTTTCTCTGTGGACTTTTCTCTGTGGACTTTCTCCCACAAACTTCAAACCACATGCGGTGGTCTCCTGTTAGTCTCCAGTTAGTCTCCTGTTAGTCTCCTGTTAGTCTCCGGTTAGTCTCCGGTTAGTCTCCGGTTAGTCTCCGGTTAGTCTCCGGTTAGTCTCCGGTTAGTCTCCGGTTAGTCGCCGGTTAGTTTCCGGTTAGTCTCCGGTTAGTCTCCGGTTAGTCTCCGGTTAGTCTCCTGTTAGTCTCCGGTTAGTCTCCGGTTAGTCTCCGGTTAGTCTCCTGTTAGTCTCCGGTTAGTCTCCGGTTAGTCTCCAGTTAGTCTCCTGTTAGTCTCCGGTTAGTCTCCGGTTAGTCTCCGGTTAGTCTCCGGTTAGTCTCCGGTTAGTCTCCTGTTAGTCTCCGGTTAGTCTCCGGTTAGTCTCCTGTTAGTCTCCTGTTAGTCTCCTGTTAGTCTCCGGTTAGTCTCCGGTTAGTCTCCGGTTAGTCTCCTGTTAGTCTCCGGTTAGTCTCCGGTTAGTCTCCTGTTAGTCTCCGGTTAGTCTCCGGTTAGTCTCCGGTTAGTCTCCTGTTAGTCTCCGGTTAGTCTCCGGTTAGTCTCCAGTTAGTCTCCTGTTAGTCTCCGGTTAGTCTCCGGTTAGTCTCCTGTTAGTCTCCGGTTAGTCTCCTGTTAGTCTCCTGTTAGTCTCCGGTTAGTCTCCGGTTAGTCTCCTGTTAGTCTCCTGTTAGTCTCCTGTTAGTCTCCTGTTAGTCTCCGGTTAGTCTCCGGTTAGTCTCCTGTTAGTCTCCTGTTAGTCTCCTGTTAGTCTCCTGTTAGTCTCCGGTTAGTCTCCGGTTAGTCTCCGGTTAGTCTCCGGTTAGTCTCCTGTTAGTCTCCGGTTAGTCTCCGGTTAGTCTCCGGTTAGTCTCCGGTTAGTCTCCGGTTAGTCACAGGAGCAGTTACTGGCTCAGATCTGGCACGGATAAGAAAGTGTAACTTAAACACTCCAGCCGTTGTGCTGTTGTGTGAATCTGTCCAAATAAATAAAGTGAGACGTCTCTGAGCCTGGTCTGACTAAAGATAAGATCGTGACAGAGACAGATCCTGGAGGAGACGAAAATAGAAACAGAAATAGAAACGATGAGAGAATCTGAAGGACCCTGAAAGACGAGACCAAGACTCAGAATAAACCCAGGACTCACCAGGACTTAAGGCCAAAGACAGGACATTATATAAGGATCAGGACTGTCCTCACTCCCCCCTATGGACAGCCCTGGTACTGCAGGGAAAATGTCTACCCCATAATCTGAAAGAAAAACCTGTTCAAATCCACCTAAAACCTGTTCAAATCTGTCAAAACCTGTTCAAATCCATCCAAACTTTGACCTGAGCGCCTGAGAGAGCGGCAGCTAGTCATTGTAGCTCCTGTGATTTTTCATGGTTATTGGACATTTTTGTGTTTTTGAGTTACTTCTTCTTTTTTGGGGTCTTTTTGTGTTTGGCTGCGCACAGCTGAGTGGTCGCCCTTTTGTGTACTCACACATTTAGCCAAAGCGACTTACAAGAGAGGAAAACAATGGAAGCAATTTAAACAACTGTGCTACTTCTGGAGCCTGTTATACCACACCGGGCCCATTTTTGTGTTTTTAAGAGTGTTTTTTAAGTGCAATTGAGCTACTGGACCAAGCAAGCTTATCAATAAAGTCTGTCTAAGTCTAAAACCTGTTCAAATCCACCTCAAAGACGGGCAACAGGACACAACTCTAAACTGGGCACAAATGAAAGTGTCTGCGACGCTCTGAAGAAAACCTGACCTGGGTTCAGACTGTTCTGTTCTGGCTTTCTGTGAATGTTTTTGAATGTGTTGTTTTTTTCTCTTGATAGAGTTTGATGTTGGTCACTTTTTGAAAAAATTAAATAAAAGATTCTGGTAATTTAATTATTTTGAAAAATACTTTTTTTGAGACTTTTTCACAAGCTGACGAGAAACCATTTTTGGAGCAGGTCATAACTGCTGTGACTCTCGCAGGTTGTGTCACTTTCTAAGGTTAATTCTGAATATAAAACTAATTAATAAACTCATTTACAGAGATTGGACTCTTTTAGAAAACAATCAAATATAATGTAATTAAAGAATGTTTTTAACCAATGTTTTCTGTTTTTTATAAAATGTTGATGAAATAAAAGCAGCATGTTTCTCATTCATTAAAGTCCATCAGGATCAAACTGATGCAGAGACAATAAGAGGTAACTTTAACAGTAAAGTCCACAAAAGAGACAGACTCAGAAGGATATGAAGCTGAAATTTTAATACATTTTCTTAAAAAACAACACAAAAATCCCACCGTTTCTGAGATTTAACAGATAGTAAAGGGAACAGAGCTGTGTGAGAATACAGTGTGATCATGTGACTCAGGTCCAGACTCAAAAAAAAAAATTATTACAGCTGTTTCTGGACTCACTCACTTTAACTAGACTCACGGTCTACAGTGGAGCTGGTTTTAGACGGTCTACAGCGGAGCTGGTTTTAGACGGTCTACAGCGGAGCTGGTTTTAGATGGTCTACAGCGGAGCTGGTTTTAGACGGTCTACAGCGGAGCTGGTTTTAGACGGTCTACAGCGGAGCTGGTTTTAGACGGTCTACAGCGGAGCTGGTTTTGAAAGTGTCTGGGTCAGGATCAAGTCTAAGTTTAGACTGAAACCGGATCTGCTCAGGGTCAGTCTCTGCAGCTGCTGTGGGTCACTCAGCTCCGATCAGTCCAACATATGTCCAACACATGTTTAACTCATGTCCAACTTATGTCCAACACATGTCCAACACATGTTTAACTCATGTCCAACTTATGTCCAACTTATGTCCAACACATGTTTAACTCATGTCCAACTTATGTCCAACACATGTCCAACACATGTTCAACACAGGTCCAACTCATGTCCAACATAGGTCCAACTTATGTCCAACTCATGTCCAACACATGTCCAAGACAGGTCCAACATAGGTCCAACACATGTCTTACACATGTCCAACACAGGTCAAACACATGTCCAACACATGTTACACAGGTCAAACACATGTTAAACTCATGTTCAACACATTTTCAACACAGGTCCAACACATGTCCAAAACATGTTTAACTCATGTCAAAATATGTTTAACTTCATGTCCAAAACATGTTTAACTCATGTCATGTCAACTTATGTCCAACATATAGGTCCAAAATATATGTTTAACTCATGTCCAACTTATGTCAACTCATGTCAGGTCCAACATGTTTCAACATAGGTCCAACATATGTCCTACTCATGTTCAACACATGTCCAACTAACTCATGTCCAACTTAGGTCCAACTCATGTCAGGTCCAACTCATGTCCAACATAGGTCCAACTTATGTCCAACTCATGTTTAACACATGTCCAACTCATGTCTAACACATATCCAACACAAGTCCAACACATGTCCAACACATGTCCATCATAGGTCCAACACATGTCCAACACATGCTCAACACAGGTCAAACACATGTTCAACTCATGTCCAACACATGTTCAACTCATGTCCAACACATGTTTAACTCATGTCCCACTTATGTCCAACACATCTCCAACACATGTTCAACACAGATCCAACACAGGTCCAACACATGTTATACTCTTGTCTAAAAATGTCCAACACATGTCCAACACGTGTTCAACACAGGTCCTGCTCATGTCCAACATAGTTCCAACACATGTCTAACACATGTCCAACACATGTTCAACACAGGTCCAACACATGTCTAAGACAGGTCAAACACATGTCCAACACATGTCCAGCTCATGTCCAACACAGGTCCAACACATGTCCAACACATGTCCAAGACAGGTCCAACTCATGTCCAACACATGTCTAACACATGTCCAAGACACGTCGAACACATGTCCAACACATGTCAAACACAGGTCCAACACATGTTCAAGACAGGTCCAACACATGTCCAAGACAGGTCCAACACATGTTCAACACATGTTCAACACATGTCCAACACATGTCCAACACACTTCTTCAACCTTGGCCAAGCTTTTACGGAATGACGTCAGGTCAAGCAAAGTGAAGGACTCCCAGAAACATTTAACATTTTGGAAGCATATAATTGTTTTGTAGATTTAACTTATTTTTATTAATTATTAATTTACTAATAATCTAAAGGTTTGAAGAATGTGTGAAATTCCTTAAGATTTAGGACAAAGATTTAGTTTTAATTGCTGAGATCACCGTTAGACCTGTTTCTATTGGATTTGTTCTTAGACAACAGAATGAAACTTCAAGTCAATTCGTCTGTTTGTTGTCACCAGCAAGATCAGTTTTACTCATATATAAATTATATATATATATATATATATGTCCAACTCATGTCCAACACATGTCCAACATAGGTCCAACACATGTCTAACACATGGGGCGGCAGTAGCACAGTGGGTAGAGCGGCCGTCCTTCGACCGGCGGGTGAGTGGTTAGCGACCAGCTCGAAACATCCCAAAAGATCATAACATCCCGCTCTCCCCCACATACTGTCGTTGTGTCCTTGGGCAAGACACTTAACCTACATTGCCTCCAGTGAGTGTTCTGTAACACTGGTAAATAGCTTAATCTGTGTAAAGCGCTTTGAGTGCCTACTACAGTAGGTGGAAAAGCACTATATAAAAATAAAGATTATTATTATTATTATTATTATTATTATTATTATTATGTCCAAGACAGGTCAAACACATGTTTAACTCAAGTCTAACACAATTGCAACACATGTCCAGCACATGTTCAACTCATGTCCAAATCATGTTTAACTCATGTCCAACATAGGTCCAACACATGTATAACACATGTCCAACACATGTCTAAAACAGGTCCAACTCATGTCCAACATAGGTCCAAGACAGGTCCAACACATGTTCAACACATATCCAACACAGGTCCAACACATGTCCAACACATGTCTAAAACAGGTCCAACTCATGTCCAACATAGGTCCAAGACAGGTCCAACACATGTTCAACACAGATCCAACCCATGTCCAACTCATGTCTAACACATATCCAACACAAGTCCAACACATGTCCAACACATGTCTAAAACAGGTCCAACTCATGTCCAACACATGTTCAACACAGGTCCAATTCATGTCCAACACATATCCAACACAAGTCCAACTTATGTCCAACACATGTCCAACATAGGTCCAACACATGTTCAACACAGGTCCAACTCATGTCCAACTCATGTCCAACACATGTCCAACCCATGTCCAACCCATATCTAAAACAGGTCCAACACATGTTCAACACAGATCCAACTCATGTCCAACTCATGTCCAACACATGTCCAACCCATGTCCAACCCATATCTAAAACAGGTCCAACACATGTTCAACACAGATCCAACTCATGTCCAACACATGTTCAACACAGGTCCAATTCATGTCCAACACATATCCAACACAAGTCCAACACATGTCCAACACAGGTCCAACACATGTCCAACACATGTCTAAAACAGGTCCAACTCATGTCCAACATAGGTCCAAGACAGGTCCAACACATGTTCAACACATATCCAACACAAGTCCAACACATGTCCAACACAGGTCCAACACATGTCCAACACATGTCTAAAACAGGTCCAACTCATGTCCAACATAGGTCCAAGACAGGTCCAACACATGTTCAACACAGATCCAACCCATGTCCAACTCATGTCTAACACATATCCAACACAAGTCCAACACATGTCCAACACATGTCTAAAACAGGTCCAACTCATGTCCAACACATGTTCAACACAGGTCCAATTCATGTCCAACACATATCCAACACATGTTCAACATAGGTCCAACTTATGTCCAACTCATGTCCAACACATGTCCAACCCATGTCCAACTCATGTCTAACACATATCCAACACAAGTCCAACACATGTCCAACATAGGTCCAACACATGTCCAACACATGTCCAACACATGTCTAAAACAGGTCCAACACAGGTCCAACTCATGTCCAACATAGGTCCAACACAGGTCCGACACATGTCCAACACATGTTCAACACATATCCAATTCATGTCCAACATAGGTCCAACACAGGTCCAACACATATCCAACACATGTTCAACACAGGTCCAACTCATGTCCAACATAGGTCCAACTTATGTCCAACTCATGTCCAACACATGTCCAACTCATGTCTAACACATATCCAACACAAGTCCAACACATGTCCAACACATGTCCAACATATGTTCAACACAGGTCCAACTCATGTCCAACATAGGTCCAACACAGGTCCAACACATGTCCAACACATGTTCAACACAGGTCCAACTCATGTCTAACATAGGTCCAACTCATGTCCAACACAGGTCCAACTCATGTCCAACACATGTCCAACACATGTCCAACACATGTCTAACACATGTCTAACACATGTCCAACACATGTCCAACACATGTCCAACACATGTCCAACACATGTCTAACACATGTCAAGACAGGTCCAACACATGTCCAAGACAGGTCCAACACAGGTCAAACACATGTCCAACACAGGTCAAACACATGTTCAACACAGGTCAAACACATGTCCAACACAGGTCCAACACATGTCCAACACATAGGTCAACATATGTCCAACACAGGTCCAACACATGTCAACACATGTCAACACATGTCCAACACATAGGTCCAACACATGTCTCAACACATGTCCAACACATGTCTAACACATAGGTCAACACATGTCCAACACATGTCCAACACATGTCAACATAGGTCCAACACATGTCAACACATATCAACACAGGTCCAACACATGTCCAACATCATAGTCAACACAGGTCAACACATGTCAACACATGTTCAACACAGGTCCAACTCATGTCTAACATAGGTCCAACTCAGGTCCAACACATGTCCAACACATGTCCAACATAGGTTCAACACAGGTCTAACACATGTCCAACACATGTTTCAACATGTCCAACTCATGTCTAACATCAACACATGTCCAACACATGTTTAACTCATGTCCAACTTATGTCCAACACATGTTTAACTCATGTCCAACTTATGTCCAACACATGTTCAACACATGTCCAACACATGTTCAACACAGGTCCAACTCATGTCCAACACATGTTTAACTCATGTCCAACTTATGTCCAACACATGTCCAACACATGTCAACACATGTTCAACACAGGTCCAACTCATGTCCAACACATGTTTAACTCATGTTCAACTTATCTCCAACACATGTCCAACACATGTCCAACACATGTTCAACACAGGTCCAACTCATGTCCAACACATGTTTAACACATCTTCAACACATCTCCAACACAGGTTCAACACAGGTCCAACACATGTCCAACTCATGTCCAACACATGTCCAACACATGTCCAACACATGTCTAACACAGGTCCAACACATGTTCAACACAGGTCCAACACATGTCTAAGACAGGTCCAACACATGTTTAACACATGTCCAACACATGTCCAACACATGTTCAACTCTTGTCTAACACATATCCAACACAGGTCCAATTCATGTCCAACACAGGTCCAACACATGTTCAACTCTTGTCTAACACATGTCCAACACAGGTCCAATTCATGTCCAACACATGTTCAACACAGGTCCAACTCATGTCCAACACAGGTCCAACTTATGTCCAACACATGTCCAACACAGGTCCAACTCATGTCCAACACATGTTCAACTTATGTCCAACACATGTTCAACACAGGTCCAGCTCATGTCCAACACAGGTCCAACTTATGTCCAACACATGTTCAACACAGGTCCAACTCATGTCCAACACAGGTCCAACTTATGTCCAACACATGTCCAACACATGTTCAACACAGGTCCAGCTCATGTCCAACTCATGTCCAACACATGTCCAAGACAGGTCCAACACATGTCCAAGACAGGTCCAACACATGTTCAACACAGGTCCAACACATGTCTAAGACAAGTCCAACACATGTTTAACACATGTCCAACACATGTCCAACACATGTTCAACTCTTGTCTAACACATGTCCAACACAGGTCCAGCTCATGTCCAACACATGTTCAACTTATGTCCAACACATGTTCAAGACAGGTCAAACACATGTTCAACACAGATCCAACACATGTTCAACTCTTGTCTAACACATGTCCAACACAGGTCCAACTCATGTTCAACACAGGTCCAACACATGTTCAACACAGGTCCAACACATGTCCAAGACAGGTCCAACACATGTTCAAGACAGGTCCAACACATGTTCAAGACAGGTCCAACACATGTTTAACACATGTCCAACACATGTTCAACTCTTGTCTAACACATGTCCAACACAGGTCCAACTCATGTTCAACACAGGTCCAACTCATGTCCAACACAGGTCCAACTTATGTCCAACACATGTCTATCACATGTCTATCACATGTCCAAGACAGGTCCAGCTCATGTCCAACTTATGTCCAACACATGTTCAAGACAGGTCCAACACATGTTCAAGACAGGTCCAACACATGTTCAAGACAGGTCCAACACATGTTTAACACATGTCCAACACATGTTCAACTCTTGTCTAACACATGTCCAACACAGGTCAAACTCATGTTCAACACAGGTCCAACTCATGTCCAACACATGTTCAACTTATGTCCAACACATGTTCAACACAGGTCCAACTTATGTCCAACACATGTCTATCACATGTCCAAGACAGGTCCAGCTCATGTCCAACACATGTTCAAGACAGGTCCAACACATGTTCAACACAGGTCCAGCTCATGTCCAACTCATGTCCAACACATGTCCAAGACAGGTCCAACACATGTTCAACACAGGTCCAACACATGTCTAAGACAGGTCCAACACATGCCTAAGACAGGTCCAACACATGTCTAAGACAGGTCCAACACATGTTTAACACATGTCTAAGACAGGTCCAACACATGTCTAAGACAGGCCCAACACATGTCTAAGACAGATCCAACACATGTTTAACACATGTCCAACACATGTCCAACACATGTTCAACTCTTGTCTAACACATGTCCAACACATGTCCAACTTATGTCCAACACATGTTCAACTCATGTTCAACACAGGTCCAACACATGTTCAAGACAGGTCCAACTCATGTCCAACACATGTTCAACACATGTTCAACACAGGTCCAACACATGTTCAACACAGGTCCAACTTATGTCCAACACATGTTCAACACAGGTCCAACACATGTTCAACACATGTTCAACACAGGTCCAACACATGTTCAACACATGTTCAACTCTTGTCCAACACATGTCCAACACATGTCCAACACATGTTCAACACATGTTCAACTCTTGTCTAACACATGTCCAACACATGTCCAACACATGTCCAACTTATGTCCAACACATGTTCAACACAGGTCCAACTTATGTCCAACACATGTTCAACACATGTTCAACACAGGTCCAACACAGGTCCAACTTATGTCCAACACATGTTCAACACATGTTCAACACAGGTCCAGCTCATGTCCAACTCATGTTCAACACATGTTCAACACAGGTCCAACTTATGTCCAACACATGTTCAACACAGGTCCAACACACTTCTTCAACCTTGGCCAAGCTTTTACGGAATGACGTCAGCTCAAGCAAAGTGAAGGACTCCCAGAAACATTTAACATTTTGGAAGCATATAATTGTTTTGTAGATTTAACTTATTTTTATTAATTATTAATTTACTAATAATCTAAAGGTTTGAAGAATGTGTGAAATTCCTTAAGATTTAGGACAAAGATTTAGTTTTAATTGCTGAGATCACCGTTAGACCTGTTTCTATTGGATTTGTTCTTAGACAACAGAATGAAACTTCAAGTCAATTCGTCTGTTTGTTGTCACCAGCAAGATCAGTTTTACTCATATATAAATTATATATATATATATATATATATGTCCAACTCATGTCCAACACATGTCCAACATAGGTCCAACACATGTCTAACACATGGGGGGGCAGTAGCACAGTGGGTAGAGCGTCCGTCCTTCGACCGGCGGGTGAGTGGTTAGCGACCAGCTGAAACATCCCAAAGATCATAACATCCCGCTCTCCCCACATACTGTTGCGTTGTGTCCTTGGGCAAGACACTTAACCTACATTGCCTCCAGTGAGTGTTCTGTAACACTGGTAAATAGCTTAATCTGTGTAAAGCGCTTTGAGTGCCTACTACAGTAGGTGGAAAAGCGCTATATAAAATAAAGATTATTATTATTATTATTATTATTATTATTATTATTATTATGTCAAGACAGGTCAAACACATGTTTAACTCAAGTCTAACACAATTGCAACACATGTCCAGCACATGTTCAACTCATGTCCAAATCATGTTTAACTCATGTCAACATAGGTCCAACACATGTATAACACATGTCAACACATGTCTAAAACAGGTCCAACTCATGTCCAACATAGGTCCAAGACAGGTCCAACACATGTTCAACACATATCCAACACAGGTCCAACACATGTCCAACACATGTCTAAAACAGGTCCAACTCATGTCCAACATAGGTCCAAGACAGGTCCAACACATGTTCAACACAGATCCAACCCATGTCCAACTCATGTCTAACACATATCCAACACAAGTCCAACACATGTCCAACACATGTCTAAAACAGGTCCAACTCATGTCCAACACATGTCTAAAACAGGTCCAACTCATGTCCAACACATGTTCAACACAGGTCCAATTCATGTCCAACACATATCCAACACAAGTCCAACACATGTCCAACACATGTCTAAAACAGGTCCAACTCATGTCCAACACATGTTCAACACAGGTCCAATTCATGTCCAACACATATCCAACACAAGTCCAACTTATGTCCAACACATGTCCAACATAGGTCCAACACATGTTCAACACAGGTCCAACTCATGTCCAACTCATGTCCAACACAGGTCCAACACATGTTCAACACATGTTCAACTCTTGTCCAACACATGTCCAACACATGTTCAACACATGTTCAACTCTTGTCTAACACATGTCCAACACATGTCCAACTTATGTCCAACACATGTTCAACACAGGTCCAACTTATGTCCAACACATGTTCAACACATGTTCAACACAGGTCCAGCTCATGTCCAACACAGGTCCAACTTATGTCCAACACATGTTCAACACATGTCCAACACACTTCTTCAACCTTGGCCAAGCAGCTCAAGCAAAGTGAAGGACTCCCAGAAACATTTAACATTTTGGAAGCATATAATTGTTTTGTAGATTTAACTTATTTTTATTAATTATTAATTTACTAATAATCTAAAGGTTTGAAGAATGTGTGAAATTCCTTAAGATTTAGGACAAAGATTTAGTTTTAATTGCTGAGATCACCGTTAGACCTGTTTCTATTGGATTTGTTCTTAGACAACAGAATGAAACTTCAAGTCAATTCGTCTGTTTGTTGTCACCAGCAAGATCAGTTTTACTCATATATAAATATATATATTGTAGGTTGTCCTTCAACTGGAAGGTAGGCGGTTCGATTCCCGCTCTCCCCACAATTCATACCGTCGTTGTGTCCTTGGGCAAGACACTTAACCCACCTTGCCTCGTATGAATGTGTAAGAATGTTTAGTGAATGTATGTGGTGATGGTCGGAGAGGCCGTAGGCACGGAATGGCTGCCCGGTCTCTGTCAGTCTGCCCCAGGGCAGTGTACAGTGTAGCTTACCATCACCAGTGTGTGACTGTGGAGTGAATGAATAATGGACGGCCTGTAAACGCTTTGAGTCCCTTGGTCCCTTTGGAGAAAAGCGCAATACAAATCTAATTATTATTATATATCCATACAGATCGTGCCAAATATATCCACTGAGTCAGTGGCAGGTTATATTTGCAGATAGTTGAGGCAGACTCTGACCTTTGACCTGGAGCCTCCTGATGAAGTCAGACTCTAACAAGACTTTGGACACATTTTGTTAAACACTTTAGTCTAGATTTATTTTATTTGGATCTGTTTACATCTGTTCAAGAGACAAAACCACTCACAGAGCAAACTTTTACAAATTAAAAATAATTTTTAATCACTCATGCACCCTTAAGTTCCTTTTTGGGCTGCAGTAGCTCAGCAGTAGACCGGCTGTCCTTCGACTGACGGGTGGGCGGTTAGATTCCCACTCTCCCCACAGTTCATACTGTCGTTGTGTCCTTGGGCAAGACACTTAACCCACCTTACCTCCAGTGGCGTCAGCTGTAACACTGGTAAAGCGCTTTCAGTGCCTACTATGTGGAAAAACGCTATATTAAATAAATAAATAAGTACAAGACAAATCTCATTCATTTTCTACCGCTTAGTCCCATTAGGGGTCACGGGTGACTGGAGCCTATCCCAGCAGCTTTGGGCCTGAGGCGGGGTTCACCCTGGACAGTGGTTCGTCGCAGGGTTAACATTTAGAGACAGACAACCATTTACTCTCACATTCAGTCATTAAGGAAAGTTGTCAGTAAACCTATACATGTGTTTGTACGGTGGGAAGAACCGGAGTACCGGGACAGAACCCACAGGAACTGAAAGGACGGAGCTGGGCCGAGGGTGTTGGGCCCGTGGCGGTGGTGACGATGAAACCCAAAGTCCAGATTTATCTCCAGTCGTTAGAGCCGAGTCTGGGGCTGTGTCTGTAATACTTGCTGCTCATTGGACGGTTCCTCCTTTAGCCACGCCTCCTGACAGTCCCCTGACACTGGTCACCCATGTTTGTAGTTTTATCGACAGACTTTTAGTTTCATCAGTAACAGGTTTATTTAGACAAGCTTTAGTTAAACTGGACTTTTGTTTTAAAATTTAAAGTCGTATTTTATTTCTTTAAAAGATATAAATAAAGCTGAATTTATTAAATTTAATCAGAATTTTTTAAAATGTGTTAATTTGAGGTATTTCAAAAGCCTGAGTTTAGACTCACAAGTTAGTCCCAGCTGTAGTCCAGTCTTCAGGGTATGAGTCCGGATGAGCAGGGCTTGGTCTGGTTCTGTTGTAGTCCGGATGAATCCAGGTTAATCCAGTTTAAGCCCAGTCCGTGCAGGACCTGGACTTGTGTTGATTTGTTTTTTGTCTGAGGCTGAAGTCAGGACCAGCTCAGCAGCAGAGTCTCGAAATAAACCAGGTCCAGGCTAAACCCGACACCTTCAGCCACGTCCACACTGAAGAGAATCCAACTAAAACCTGTCCAAATCCATCTAAAACCTAAATGAGTCTCCAGAAAAACATAACCCTAAACAAACATTTCCTTTAGAGTTCAATATAATCAGACTTTATTAAAGAATAAAGAGTCAGAGTCAGTGCTCAGTGAGTTTTTATTCTGCTGCAGTGAGTTCAGTGAGAGTCACAGAGAGAGCAGCGTCTGGATCAGATCTGAAACAAGACATAACAGTTCTTTACAACAGCATCCAGGACCAGTTACCATGGTTACACAAACATTAACCAATTGTAAAAGATCAGTGTTCCACATGTCTGTATCTCAACTCTGATTGGTCCATTTAAGTTTCACCGTTTCCGTCTGTCTTTAGCCAAACGCACATTTCCATTTAGTAATGAGCTTAAAGAACAATACAACTGTTTGATTTTAGGAAAACTGTTCAGAGAATTATCTATAGTTCTTATTGATGATTACTGACTGCTCCTACTCTGTCTGGTGTGTTCATGCTAATCCAAACTAAGACATAACTCCATACAGCTCCTACCACTGCACCTAATGCATTGTAAACAAAGCCAAAGTATTCCATTGTTTCATGTTTGTGCTTTGCTTCGTTCTTTCAAGATTTACACCTGACCATTCATTCTAAATTATAAATCACCTCCATCGTCTGGTTAATCTAAAGATTCTTAAGTCTCTCAGCAGCTGACGTGCACAGGGAAATGCACAAAGAAAGCATTTCCTACAAATCCCAAAGCAGCACTGTTAAAAGCACAACGGGCCAGACTTCCACTTTGTGACGGGATCGAGACAGAGACCAGCCTGACCTCAAGGTCAAACAGCTGTGAAATTACTGAGCTCAAATAGTGTTGAATTTACTCCGGGAGTAAATCTTTGGTTAAGATCTCCTTAAAAGTAAGTAACGCACACACAGTTGTGCTCATAACTGTACAGACCCTTTTAGAGAATATAAATGATAACGCAAAAAAAAACCTTACACTCATAATCAAATCAACAATCAAATTCTAGCAGGGTCAACTTCTGATCACAAATGTAACACACACCAATGTAGCTTTATAATAGGGTAAACTTTGAGATCATAAAACCATCCGACAGGGGAAAAAAATAAAGATTTAAAACTGAGTTAGGATCATGTTCTAATCCCCGAAACTAAAGCTCTATGCCTTCATTACAGATTTTAACACCTGTTGGTTACTCCTTTGAGTTCCATGCTGTTACCATCACCCACCCTGTTAAAAGTCATTTTGTAGTTATCTATCGGCCCCTAGGTCAGCTCGGACATTTCTTGGAGGAGTTGGATGTGCTTCTTTCATCCTTCCCTGAGGATGGTACTCCTCTGGTGGTATTAGGAGACTTCAACATCCACCTTGAAAAGCCACAGGCTGCTAACTTCATTAACCTAACTGCATCATTTGACCTCAAGCAGGTTTCCACATCAGCAACCCACAAGTCTGGTAACCAACTAGATCTTATCTACATAAGATACTGCTCCACTCGCCACACTCAGGTCACGCCACTGCACACTTCCGATCATTTCTTCATTACTCTCGACCTTGACCTAACTTCTCCAGACACTGCAATTGTTTTACCGCTGGTCACTTTCCGACGCAACCTGCGTACACTCAGTCCCTCCCGTTTTTCCTCTGCTGTCTCTTCTGCACCGCACCCCAAGGAGCTCTGGCAAAGGCAACATCCAGGTCATCTGTACTCATCTTACTGGATCTGCTGCTACTGTTAATCATCACATCCTCCTGTCAAATATATTCTTTTATAAATGTGTCCTGAGCCTCTAGGCCTCCCTCAGCTCTGTCTCAGGACAACGCTCTCAGACCTTACACCTTTCACCTGCAGCAGCTGCAACATGCTATTTGGAAAATATTTAAAAAGATGAATAAATAGAGATACAACTTTATGAAAAAAATAGAACTGCTTACGTCAATTAACTCTATTTTTGTGGTGTTTTGCCATGGTTGTCCCACGTCTCAAAAAGGGGGGAGAAGATTTAAAAAAAAAAGTGTATTAAAGTGATGAAGGAATGCTTGGTTAACCTAATGGTTAGCATAATGCTAAGACAACAGGGTTTAATACAGTTAAAATGATGACACCGCTGCAAAAGCGATGATTGGCTGACGCGGTCTCACTGCGCGCTCTGACTTCCACTAAACACAAGACAGTGTCAGCGACAATGGAGCCGAGGAAGTTCAAAGATGGCGTTCTCGAACTGGAAGTACCGGCACTACTTCTCGTTAATTAAAATTAAAGACAAGAATGTTTCTGTAACATGCTATGTCCAGGAAAAAAGACTTTATCCACGTCTGCCTCAAGTAACTCAAATCTTATGAAGCCCCTCACATCAACACATGCTAACACGACACTTGTTGCTGCTGCTAACCCCAAAGGCAGCTGCGTGAGTTCCAGTGAAGGAGACAGAGCCACTGTTAAAACAAGCAACGCTCGATTTTACGTTTCAGCAACAACCACTGGTTTAGTTGTTAGATGAGGAGTATTTTAGAATAGATTAATGTATTATTCATTTTCTTTGAGAATGAACATCATGCTAATCTACAGAGAGAGTTGGATTGTGTTCTGTTTATTGTGCAATAATTTACAGGTACAGACTTAACGTCCAGGTCTCCCTTTGTTTCTTTTTACACAAGTTTACATTTGTGTGACTTAATTTTGCCATTGAATTTTATTTTCAGTATTTATTTTTTATGTTTTTATTTATATCATATGGCAGACTGCAATCTATTGAGTTCAAATAAATACCAAATGTTCTAAAATACTATATATAGTGTTTTAGTTAATTTAAACATCTTTGATATTTAAGCTGTTATAGAACCTAATACCCTTATAGAACATAAAAAATTACTTCAGTTACTTTGCTGAGTAACTGAGTTACTTTTACAATGTGGTAACTGAGTTACTAACTCAATTACTTTTTGGGAGAAGTAATTTGTAACTGTAACTAGTTACTTTTTTGAAGTAAGATGACCAACACTGGTCACATGACTTCCTGAGACATCGCTCTTGGAAAATAAATTTTAATCTCAATGAGTTTTTTACCTGGGGAAATAAAAGATATAATAATAATAATAATAATAATAATAATAATAATTAAAGCCGCAAGCGGCGATAAAGGCCCTCGCCTCCCTTGAGACCGCGGGGACACATATATTCGGAGGATTGCATGTCGTGCTTTAAAGCGTAAACTTCACGGTAATGTCAAATAACCGGGCCTGTGCTACTGCTGGGGCCTGCTACACCACCTTGTAATTTAGAGTTAAAGGTCTCCACAATCCCTGGTTTTCCTGGGAGCTGTCTGAACCTTTGAAAATAATAGATTATGCTTGGGCTAAGGCGAGAAAAACAAAGTACTGGCTGGAGATTTGAGATGACTCAGGAATCGCTGCACCCCCTGTTTAAAAAGGCAAAATGTAAATATAACTTGTCTAAAAGTACAAGGTTACAAGTTCCAAAGGATTCTGAGGAGTTTTCTAAGACTCTAGCCTTGGCTCTGGAGGGGCCTCCTCCAAAGGAAGGATCCTGGCAATTGGGAAATGGCATTTATTTCCCAAAGGTTGCCTCTTCACAGACTCATTACGACCACAGCCACAAATGTATCAAAAACAAATTGATAACTTTTTGGCACACGTGTCTAGATGATACTCACCAAATTTGGAGCTGTTTAGATGAAAAGCCTTTAGCACAAAGTGTACGATTTAGGTGGTCATGTATTCCACCCAACATAGTAGATTTCCTGTTGAGTTTACGGTATGGCTGTAATAAACTTTTCTGTTTGCCCTGAGGTGTCCTATGGATGTACCAAGTTTTGTATTTCTACATTGGAAAAATTTACTTTCATTTTTCATAGAACCAATGTATTTTGACTTTTCTAGGGGTCGCCACTGAGTCATTTTTCATATTTTTTTTCGGGGACTTCAAATACATACATTTTTGCCGGGCTTGAAGTCTGGGACCAATAAAAATGACTTTTAGTTGCACGTTTACTGGGTCAAATTGAAAATCATTTTTCAGAAAAATTATAATAAAAAATATATATTTTTATTATAATTTGGTATATAACTCGAGCAAAAACGACAAGAAAAACGCATGTCTATTTTACACACATGTGTTTAGCTCATTTTGCCCAAGTTTGGTGTCTGTGGAATGAAGCAGCTATTTTCTGTTGTTTTTTAAAAGAGAGGTTGTATTCTAAAGGTACGTTCACACCAAACGCGAATTAAGCGTTAAGCGCGAGTGATTTACATGTTAAGTCAATGCAAAGACGCGATTAGACGCGTGGAAGTCCTGCGGCGCGATTCGCGCGAATGAGGCGCGAATAAGCGCGAATTGAGCGCGTTTTGACGCGAAACGCCGTCCAACGCTTCATTCGCGCGAGTTGAAAAATCTGAACTTTTGGAGAAATTCGTTAACCAATCAGGAGCTTGCTCTAGTAGTGACGCGTGCCTGACGGAGGCGGACCGTAGAGGCAGAAATCCAAAACAACAATGGAGGACGGTTATCGGGCAGCCTGTGGGATACGAAACATCTTCGTCATTTTTCAGAGCCAGGAATCTTAAAAGTTCTTGCTCGAAGGAAAGTGAGTGAGGGGTCGGAAACTCTGGTAAGTTGCAAAAACGCCTTTTAATTCTTTTAGAGTTGTATATATTGAGCCAACTAGCTAGCTAAAGCCTGAGCTAATTTGCCGTACTTTATAACTAGTTTTCCACCGCCGAGTTTATAGAGGATATGTGTTGTTTGTGACTGGTGTAATGTTCAAATGTTAACTTGTATTATAATTTAATAATATAATATGTATATTATATATATTGTCATGACAGAGCTGACTTTTGATGCCAATGAGCCTGGGCACCCCCTGAAAACCTGCTGCTGCAGCTTCCCCTGCCCCATCCACATCTGCTGCTGTATCCACAGGTGTGTACAGGCAATAAATACATATCATATACAATCATTTACAGTAAGCCCTCATAGCCTCTTACATTCAGATACAAACACAACCCTGGTGCTTTGTTAATGAGTTGATAATGTTTTTCTGCCTTTTTCATGTGTCATTTAATACAGAGCAACCAAAGAGAAGACCCCAGGAGAAGACCCAGTTCAGAAGCTCTCAGAACACATACTGTAGCTCCAGGTTCAGAGGATGAACTCTTCTCTTGAGTCTGGTCCCTTCTCTGCAGAAGTTACTGTCTTGGACGAAACAATTTGTCAAATTTCAAATACATACATTAATCTATGAAAGCAGCACAGTTCTGCTTCATTTGGAACCCAGTGTATAGTTTTTAAAATGATGCAGCTGTCACTGCAGGAAATAAACCAGACTCTCTCTGTTCTCCTCTCCTTCACTTTAGGATTCTTTTATTCCTGATCAGAAATAGTGCATTAAGTTTTGTGTAGAGTTTCATAATTCCATTTTTTTAAAATAAATGTTTTATATAATGACCAAAGGTTTTGATGTGTTTGTCACAAACATTTCAATATTTCAGACTGATTTATTTAGAATAAATAGAAGAAAGTTTATAATGTTCAGTATTTAAGACTAGATTACTTATGGTAAACACTTGTTCATTTTTATTATATTCTATTGCAAACACATCTACAATAGTACAGTAAGAAAACAGTTATTTATGATTGGACCAGTGTTGTATTAATGAGTCATAGATTCTTTTTGGAGGCTGGCTCCATTTATTAAAGAAATAAAAACAAATAAGAGATACAACACACTGTTATAAATACAATTCTAAATACGATTTTATAGACATAATACTATATTGACTGTAGGACTGATAACTGTTCAGAAGACTGTAGTTGTCCACATATTAATTACTCATAATCACATCAAATATTGACTGGAGACCGATGGACAGACTTGAATAGAGCGTCAGTAGTTGGTGTCCTGCG